>JAGDQP010001368.1:0-80363 GCA_022664845.1 Lepisma saccharinum | reverse complement strand
TAGTCACCTCGTACTCTCCTCACTTAAAAATGCAACACCAAGGAGGAGACAGCAGATTAATGCAAAATTTGCAGAATATGTAGAAGAAAATGGAAAGAGAAACCAACTGATTAGCACGACAGATCCTTGACGTCATAGGTGTCGGTTATGTAATCTAAGAACAGAAGTCGGAGGCAGGCCGAGAGCCACAGTGCAGTTGTAAACGACTGTTGGTGTGACGCAAGTGTGAATGTGGTCGAATGCAGCAGCCCTGTCAGCAGGTTTCCACCTTTGATCGCGCAAGAATTGTGGTATATCGCGAGTGCGGTTTATCCTTGCCTGACATTGGTATCCGTATTGCATGGACTGCGTCCAGTACAACGCATATGGACTCGATGGCTCCACGAAAGTACTGAGCAACGACATCACTGATCCCAACGGGCCGCGAGGACAGACGGATTGTACATATGGCTCTGGCGTATCGAGTAAACACATCCCGAACACTGGCTCACGCTGCACAGCGCCAAGTGTCCCCACGAACAGTTCTGCGTCGTCTGGTAGCGCGTGTCATTTGCATGGCACCCACTGCTGCGGCTTCCGCAAACTGCACAGCATAAGTGTGAGCGACTATAATGGTATGGTGTGTGTGTGGAGAGTCAAATGGCAACATCCTCTTTTTTCAGACGATAAACACTTCTACCTATAGCATCATAATGATCGCCATTGTATCTGGCTATACGGTGGCACTAGGCTGCGGGACACCTGCGATTTGCATCGCCACCTCGGCAGGGCACGAGGTGTTATGGTGTGGAGTGCCATTGGATTCTGTGCTTGTCCGTGTGTGTGTCCTACTTACTGACCGACATACGATCAGCCAGGGGTACATCGACATTGTGTTGGACCCTATTGTGATTGAGTTCAGGCCCTGCCTATGATCACATTCAAGAGGATAACGCGAGCCCGCATCTAGCACGTGCTGTCCTGTCCTGGCCTTCCTGGATGGACACAATGTTCCCTGCTTGCTTAGCCGGCGCGTTCTACTTCTCTCTCGCAGATTGAACACGTCTGGCTCATGATTGCACAACGCCTCTCACGCAAGCAACCCCTCCCCCCAGCTACAGTTTGAGCTGTGGTATCGTGTCCATGACGCATGACTTGCCATACCTCAGGGCTGCGTTGAAAGAAAAATAAGTGTAAAATTTGTTTTAAGCAGACCATCGAACTCTACATAATACTGGAGTGACTACTTAAATAATAAAAAAAAACCTCACAGTGATAAGAAGTTTATAACATTGAGAACTGAAAATTCACTCCAGTATTATGTAGAGCTCGATGGTGTGACTTAAGTCAGATTTTACACGTAAGCATTTTCTTGCAACCCAGCCCAGGGGTATATTCAAGGACTTCCGCTCTACGCCTCGCATTGTTGCAGCCGTTCAGAATGGCCATGGTGGGTCTACAGGTAACTGACCTCCGTGAGTTTTGCTTCGCTGTCGCCACGTTGTCACGCACAACAGAGCGGTAAGTTGAATAATTGTTACTTGTACCTTACGGTATCGATCTGAAATTTGGGGCTGCTATCTTCTCTGGACCTTGGTGGTGTAATTTTAATGGCGAGCAGTGTTCTATTATTGTCTTTCTTGTGTATAGCATTGGAGTTAATGGAATTTAACGCGATTTAAAGTTATATATACACACAATCATTATGGGCTAAACTGGCGACTTATATGAACACGGTTGAGAGAACGTTTCCCGCTCAGTTCGAGCAGAAATTAAGATAGTCGGGATTAGTGACCTTGGTGAGCCACTTCTACAGCGCTTGCTACAGTTTGTTAGAGCACCCAAACCACATCAAAATGATTTTTGTGTAGCCAAATATGTTATGACGTATTACAAATATCTTTGTACTATTTACTCCTAGGAGTGAAAAATATATGTGAATATGTTTCACAGGAGCATAATGTGAAAAATATATGCAAAGTTTACATTTGATCCGCCAAGATGAATATGTAGTATCCATATGTAAGCCTTCTGTTCATGTAATTATTTTTCGGACAGCAGTTATGCTCTTTGCTTTAAATAATGTTTCTTGCTGTATTGAGGGGTAATTGTATCATATTTTACAAAAGGAAGAAAAAGTTTCAGGAGTTTATTTTTTTTGTACTTCCTTCAGTGTGTACATGTATGTATTTTGTGAGACTAACAAAATATTTCCTCCTGGAAAACTTGTTCTGCAAGTTCAAGTGCAAGTTCAAGAGTATTATTAAATCATGATTATCTCATTTAGTTGACTTCATATTGCAGAGAAACATTACAAACGGCGTCAAAGAACACAAACCAAAATTACATATTGCTAAACACTAATAAATATAATGCCCGGAATAGCTACTAAGATGCTCTAGATTCTAATTCTGACGCTGCACTTGTGCCTTGCCATCACCTCTTTTAAATACTTCAAAGAGTTGCCAGTTGTCAGTGAGGGTTGGTCAGAAGTCTTCAGAATTACCATTTTCACCTTTACTTTCTCGGGTACAATTTAAGGTTTACTGAAACCCATCGTTTTCCACGCTTCAAGAATGAATTTTATACACTATTATAATTCATAGTAACAGTTGTCACATATCTTCTCATTTTTATTTTTGTAAAGAAAATTGTCCGTTTTTACTCTTTTTCACAATGGTTCGTGGTGTCATGAAATCTTGGAACGTTAATTGAACTCATTTCCCGATGTCATATATGAATGATGAAATGTTGCAGAGCGACGTAAGTCCGGTGACAATAGAATATTCCATTGTTACTTTCATATATTTCTATATTTTAAAAGTAAATTTTAATATAGTTTTTATTCTCAACTTCTTTATCCTAAAATAAATACTAACCTGCAACTAGCCTGGGTTTTTCTGGTTGCAGAACACTTTAGGATTTGGGTCACAAAATATTTAGCTTGAGAAAATGTATCCGAAAATCAAGGTGACTCAAAAAAAAAAAAACTTTGACATTCTATTCTTATTTCGTGCTAAAAAGTAAAAAAAAAATGGCGCGTCATTTCAAGGATCTATAAAGTTACTGTATGTAAGAACGCGCCCCATGCTTTTCTTTTTAGGCATACATAAAATTATCTTTATTTTTTAGTACGAATTAAGAATGTATTAGTTTTTATAACTATAAGTAATGTAAAACAAGAATTGTAGAGAGAAACAAAACTGTTGGACCTAAATGTCACTAGGCCTACTGAAAGAATTGATGAAAATGTGCCGTCACACATGCTACCAAATTTGTGAAGTCACTTTACAGGTTATCAAACTGGTGTTCCAATGCCTTAGCAGAAAAACATTATGATACACTTGTAGTTTGTCAGGCTGATGTAAATCAATTATTTAATTACACCACTATTAAATTTTTATAAACTGATTTTGTCACGCACACTAAAGCTAACTTTTAACTGCATTTTTTTTAAAAAATTTAGAAGTTAGAAAGTTATACATGTTAGGGTGTCAGTCTCTTACTAAAATGTCGACATGATCTGTTTTTTGGTCACACACTAAAAACCGATTTGTTTTTCTATCAGTTTTTTTTTAATTTGACGCTGACGTTACATTATGAACATAAATTTATGGTTTTAATTAAGAAATTTATGGTTTTATAAACATAACCTCAATACGTGACATTTTGACAGTGAAGTAAAATAGCTTATAAACCTGGTACTAACTTTTAATATAGAAATAGGACTTCGTAAAACTTCTAAAGAGCTCTTCTAGATGATAAAATTTGGACTTCTATCTTGACTTACAATGAAGAGAAATACTTCTTTACGAACCGCCTACGTGCCAGCCCCCACTTTTTAAAAATAATTTTTCAAAACCTAAGGGCATTATCAAGAACAGGTCATTAGTACTTACAAATTTCTACAAAATACAATGGACAGTGATCTCGAGGTCTTGTCGATTGATGAATACTGAAGACTTCAATTACATAATGACGTTATAATCTTTGAAAACATATAACTCATCAATGGATGATAGTATTTCATAGTAATTTGTAAGTTCTAGTGTGCTATACTCTAACATGTTTATAGTGCTCTTAGGTTTTGAAATATTTTTAAAAACGTTTAAAAGTGGGGCGGGTACGAGGAGGGTCCTTAAAAATGAGTGATTTTGTCAATTTTCCCGGAGTAGACATCAACGGCGAATGCCGTTGCGTTAGCAAAATGAAACTACTACTGTCAAGACAAAAATTTAGCTGCTAATGAGTACTAGAGATATGGGAAAACTAAATGGAAACCTGAATTTGGAAAAGCCATGCACAATACAATTTGATAGTTGCAAGACAGATTCTTTTCGAAATAAATGGGGGAACAATAGTTCTGACTTCAACTTATTAAATCCGGTTAGGAGAGCTGTTTCTATGACATTTCCGGATCATGACCGCCATATTGGATCGACATTTTTTTTTAAAATGGAAAGAGGGTCATGTGAGATCTACACTAATTAGTGTGTGCATATCTAAAACGGTTTACAACTTGCAGTACTTTAAATGGTGACCAATTCGCTGTTGGTAGCAGATAACTACAGTGGCAATGAACATAGCTCCACAGATAGCATCCTTACGGGACAGAATTACGGCAATGCGAGAAATGCAAGTCCTCAGCACTCGTAAAATAGTTCTGATCTCGCCACTGTGGATCTATGTTCATTGCCACTGTAGTTATGTTATCTACTACAAACAACGAATTGGTCACCATTCAAAGTATTGTAAGCTGTACACCGTTCTAGATATGCACAAGCTAACGATATTGCTCGAAAAAAATCATGTTGTTCGATACTTCATATGACCCTCTTTCCATTAAAAAAAAAAAAAAAAAAAATGGCGGTCATGATCCAGAAGTTGCATTAAAACAGCCTTCCTTACCGCAAGATTTTTTCCCCCAGAACTGGCTTCAGAGTCTCAGGGTTGGGGAGAGCCCATTTGGAAACACTTCCGGTACGGCACAGAACTTTTGAGTAAACAGTACTCCTGCGTATGCCCATCGCTAACGCCGTCCAACTCCCTTCGGACGCACCCTCCCGCCACTTGCAAATGGGTTTATATAAATCTTAGTTTTTAGTGGCCTCTTTTAAAATTATGAATCACTACTTTTCATTAAATTTCCTTTCGTGTATTTACATAAAAAACGAAAACACTTTATATATATATATATATATATAAAAAAATAAATCACAGCCATATTCAATCCACTAGTGGATGAGGCCTCTCCCCGAAGGGAGGAGTTGGTCTACTGCTCCCACGCTGACCAGACGGGTTGGGAGAGGAGAGCCGAAGCTCTCACTATGATCGCCACTGTCTTTTATTCACAGCAGCTCCCCAATTGTCCTCACGATGCTGGGTCAACACCGAAATATTTGAGCCCCCATCGGGAATCTAACCCGGGACCGCTCGCATTCAAGTCGAGCGCGCTACCGACTAGGCTACGCAGGAGCTCATATATATATATATATATATATATATATATATATATATAATATATAAGTTGACTTCAGGGTACGAACCCGAGACCTTTGGATCAGCTTTCCGACGCTTTAACCACAAGACCAAACTGCAGCTTCCGGGTTGGGCCTTCTCGCTGTTACTTATACTTCAACATACGGGAGAGTGGGCTATTCGTACCGGAAGTGTTTCCAATATGGCTGCCAAGCCGTTCGGGTAGATCTGAAAAAAAAAAAAAAAAAAACCTTGGCTCCTAACCCGATTTACGTAGTTGAAGTCAGAACTATTGATTTCGAAAAGAATCTGGTTTGGAACTATCAAATTTTATTGTACATGGCTTTCCCACATTCATGTTTCGATTTAGTTTTCCCATATTTCTAGTGACCATTAGCAGCTAAAATTTTTGTCAATATCTTATATTTGTCCCCACTTTATGACAGTAGTTGTTTCATTTTGCTAACGCAACGGCAAAGTGGTAAAGCGTAACTTATAACAACTGGGTAGACAAATTATACCTTGTTCGAAAAAAAAAAAAAAAAAAAAATCCCATATTGTTGATTCATTAAGTAGTAGTCATATTATTCCTTAAAAATTAGCACAATATTGGAAAACGTTTGAAGGCCAAATGCAACTCTTACTACACAAGACAGTAATCGAGAGGATACGATAGCGAATGTTTTGAAAGTTTAACTTTGGGTAGGACGATTTAAGGCTGATTTTCACGAACGCTTGCTTTGCTTGCGGTCAGGGTAAGTAGCCAATTGATAAACGAGTTTTATTCAATTTTCTATTCACCCAAATCGCAAGCTTCCAAGGAAAGCAGCTCTTAGGGGTGTCCGCGGGACGGGCGTAAGCCATAGTACTGTTACCTCCCATAAAATCCATTTTATCCTTGGGGGTGTTCAGTATTGAGATTTTTATACCGACGTTCGGTTGTTTTTGATACCAACAATTATCCATGTACCGAACGATACTGAATATTGAAATACCGAAAAGTCGAGATTTTACTGAATAACAAGGGTATTGAGCGATATGGAAGTACTCATGGACGTATGTATTTAGGGGTGGATCAGGACTTTTCACGCCGAAATTTCGGTTTACATGTAAAAATAGTATAGTTTTAGACGTGTTATCCATAAGGCACAATTCATATATCCAGGCCGACTTTCGTTTGACTCTCCAAATCCATTGGACCCCTCCGAAATTAATTTTTAAATATGTGTCTGCAAGTACTGAATGGCACCAAATGATATCGAAATATCGGGTGGGTATAATTAAAGTGCCGCTATTCACGGCGGTCCAGCGCGGGCTGTAATCAACGTATTACATTGAAATTCGGTAAATATGCTAATGAGACCATGCGGAAGAGAGTTAAGCTGGAAAAAATATTAGTTCCAATTTCCGCCACCAGGGGAAATTATGGCGCTGTACACGTAAGAAGTACGTGGAAATGGTACTGAATGTATGGATAAGACGATTATCTAGGCGAAGAGGTCAAACATGTGAGATAAATGTAATGCAAACATGTTGAAGGGCAGCTGATGGTAACAAATGGTGCAAAGGGAGCAAGTTTAGGAACAATGTGAGGGGAACAAAAGGTGACACTTGATTGCCAGTGAATGGTAAGAAAAGGTGCAATGGGAATAACTTTATTAACATTTATAGTTACAGTGAGCAATTTACATAACATGCTCCATATGTCCACCAGAAACATCGACGAAATGTTGCATCCGCACAATGGCATGCGCAACAGTTGCTCGAAGCATTTCCGGCGGAATTGTTGCTAATGTCGCCTTATGCTGTCCTTGAGATCAGCCAGCAACTGGACATTTCCCTGATAGAGCCGCGCTTTCAAATACCCCCACAGTCAGAAGTCACACGGATTTAGATCGGGGAATCTTGCTGGCCACGCATCTCGAAAACCTCGGGAGATGATGCGATCCGCAGTGAAGGTTTCACGAAGCAGATCTTTCACGTGGCGACCGATGTGCGGTGTTGCCCCGTCTTGCATGAACACAGTAGTCTCCAAACAGTTTCGTTCCTGTCACGCAGGAACCACATGTCGCACTAAAAGGTCCCTATAACGTGCCGATGTCACGGTACAAGTGACAAATCCTTGGGATGTCATCTCTTCAAAGAAAAACGGGCCAATAATGAACGTTTCTGTGAATCCACACTACACAGTCACGTACGCAGAGTGTAATGGCTGTTCCTGCACAACATGCGGATTATCCGAGCCCC
The DNA here is from genome assembly GCA_022664845.1 of Lepisma saccharinum. Classification (NCBI taxonomy): domain Eukaryota; kingdom Metazoa; phylum Arthropoda; class Insecta; order Zygentoma; family Lepismatidae; genus Lepisma; species Lepisma saccharinum. The sequence goes on along the minus strand of JAGDQP010001368.1, from coordinate 72,659 downwards.
ATATCCGACAGTTGAGTTTTCACTGCACTCTCTAGTGTAAAATGCGCCTCATCAGTCCACAGGATAACCAGGGCCACATGTCATCCACTTCCATCCGTGTCAAAAACCGAAGGGCAAACGCAAGGCGTTGCTGCGGATCTTGGGGTTTCAGTTGCTGTACAATGTGAATCTTGTAAGGATACCAGTGTAAAATGGCCCTAAGAACTTTCCTCCCGGTTGCCCATGGGATGGCCAATTCCCGTGACACTGCCCGAGCACTGGTAGCGGAATATGGAGCACGTGCTGCGTGGTCCACAGCAACCTCTTCAACAACCTCCGTTGGAATGGGTCGTCATCCTCTTCCTGGAGCCACACTCAGATCACCCGTTGTCTCGAATTTCAGTACCATCTTCTTTAAGCCATTTCTTGATATCGGTCCTCTTCTAATTCCTTTCAGACGCCGATATCTCCTCAATGCTGCACTGTAATTGCTCCCGTTCTGATAGGACCAATTTTACCAACAGTGCACAGTCTCTCTTAACAATAGCCATGCTGCTCCTCACGCGATAGTGTGTATGAAGTGTGAGCTCGCGTTTGTTATGGCCTGTACAGCGCCACATTTTCCCCTGGTGGCGGACATTTGAACTAATATTTTTCCAGCGTAACTCGCTTCCGCATGATCTCATTAGCATATTTACCGAATTTCAATGTAATACGTTGATTACAGCCCGCGCTGGACCGCCGTGAATAGCGGCACTTTAATTGTAACCACCCGGTACCAAAAGTGGAAAACATATAATGGAATAACGAACCAGATGTGACTGGTGAAAAGGTAAAAGTAATTGTACGGAAGACAGTACGATTAATTGTACGATTAAAACAGTAAATACGACAGAAGTGGACGAGCGTCTCGCGCTAGGAATTTGAGAGGGGAAAATGTAAAGATACATGACCGCACCTAATCCTACCTAACCTCCACTTTCCCATCGTCACTAATTTAAGATAATGTACGAAAAACACAAAAAAGCAATCATTAATAATAAATATGAGCATATAAAAATATATTTTGAAAGAAAAGAGTGTTGACCCAAGAGGGGTTTGAACCCGGGACCTTTTACTCTACAAGAGAACGTCTTGACCATTCGGCCACGAAGCCGAGTTGGGAAATCATGGTTTCGTCGTCGTATGTACATAGCGTCAGAGTCTGTCAATATGACGTCGTAGGTGATGACTTCCGCCGTGTTTACTGTCTTAATCCTCAAGTGTACGGAAGGTAACAGCACTATGGCTTACACTCGTTCCAAGTGAACAGCATACCGGACCAGAAATAATAAGCGTTGAATTTGAATTTCTAAAATGATTCTATATAATGTCATGAAAATTTTGCCTACATTTTTCATATAAAAATATTTCCAAAGTTGATAAAAAAAAAAGTTTTGTATGTGACAGCGATTATTCGCATTATGCTACAGTTCTGTTGTTACTAATATTAGAAAATGTTTATGATTTGGAATTAACATGTAATAGGTAGAAATTACAGCATCGACGCACTATGTATAGGTTTATTTTAATAATGAGCGATTCCACGCGTCACTCACATTTAGAATACACTTTCGATTTTATAACTTGTCTTACAAGTTAACGCGATTTCAGCGCACCGTTTTATAGGGGAGACATTGGAGAATACATTCCCTGTGAAACAACACGTAATCAATAAAAATACTATATGCAATGTTAAAGTTGCCGTCACGACTGACATTTTTGGAACCCGCATTTCCACTCTGACATAAATTTCCTCAAACTCTCGGAAACTAAGGCCCAACAAAATCTTCTAATATACCATATCAAAGAGGAATTTGTTAAGTTTTATTTATATTTTAAAAAGAATCCAGAATATATAATAAGCGTATAAGAGGAAAAACAGCGTCATACACTAACATCTGTGAATTGTTACATGATTTTACCTTGTAAGTATTGCTTTATTTCTATACATTCTGATAAAAATAAGCAAATGGATTTAATTAGTTTCTACAGGGTGGTCAGAAAGTACCTTTACACCTGAACTAAATGCGTGTAACTGTGTAAGATGGCAAGATATTTAAGATTTGGACCTCCTACCCTGATCATTGATATGGCAACAGTGCTCCTCACGTGAATTGCAACGTGATTGTCACGTAACTATCACGTGACCTCCTGGGGAGGAGGAGAAAGTCGGTGCGTTTTTCCAGTTCATTGTCTCGCCTTTCGTGCCCCCTTTCCGAATTCAATGGTCCTCCGTTCCGTTCCGTTATGCTATGTCCCGTTCACTTCCATTATGCACACTTATCCGAATTAAATAAGTGTTTAAAATTTTAACCATAGATGTCACCCAAGTCTGGAAACAGCTGAAAACCCTCCGCGCGTAATGTGAGTGAGTATTGGCAATGCGAAATCAAGGTAGTTTGATGCTAAGTGAATAAAACAAAAAGCAACATGGATGAAGATAGATGTATGCGTAGAATTCCCATACTTGTAAGGTATTCGGCATATATTAAATAACAACAGACGAAGATTGATAGGTATTCGAAGGATGATCACAATTCTGCAGGTTATTCTGGAAGTTTTTGCAAGATAAGTGCGTCTCATGAACTATGAATCACACAATAATGTTATACCAGGATCTATGAATAACCATCTAAGTCGTGAGCCTTGACAGCGTTACGTATTTGAAGTTCTAAAAACACTTGTAAGAGTTCTTAATCTTAGTATTCCTAAATAAACTACTCATATGTTACCCTCTCATCTATTATCTACATGGAAGCCCATTGGGGAAATCCAACCAACAATATTTTCACATTGCGAAGTTAAAATTATTCAATGATCATGAAGATATATCACTCAAAACATGGTACAATATCGATAACATAATGTGAAATCAAATCGTAAACTGTTAAAATACTTACACTCAAATACTTCGGCACGGTCGTTTATTTTAAACTTGCAACGTGATCAATTCTACACATTTGTCCCAACTCCCAAGTGAAGAAGGAATTTTGGCATGCAATATTCCGCTCTTATTTTCTTTCCAACATGGCAGCAGCGCACAACCGAACGGAGGGTCAAGTGACCATCTGGTCCTACGTTGCTCCATCGAAGGCGGAATTTGGATAACCATCGACGGTGCATCCGACGGAGCATAAAGTGTCAATTCAGAAAGGGGGTGTTTTTGGTGAAGAACAATGGCAGATACCAGCGACTTCATTTTGGAGGAGCGCTTAGTGACAAGTGTCTGGGTACATGAACAGAAGCACAACAACGAAAATATGACATGGCGATTAAAATAGTAAATACGGCGGAAGTCGAAGAGCGTCTCGCGCTAGGAATTTGATAGAGGAAAATGTAAAGATACATGACCGCACGTAACCTTACCTAACCTCCACTTTCCCATGGTCACTAATTTAAGAGAATGTACGTAAAATGCAAAAAAGCAATTATTAATAATAAATACGAGCATGTGAAAATATATTTCGAAAAAAAAGTATTAACCCAAGGGGGGTTTGAACCCGCGTCCTTTTACTCAAGAAGAGAACGTCTTGACCATTCGGCCACGAAGCCGAGTTAGGAAATGTCGGTTTCGTCGTTGTATTTACAGTGGGTAGCGTCAGAGTCTGTTAGTATGACGTCGTAGGTGACGACGACTTCCGTCGTGTTTACTATCTTAATCCTCACTAGAAAATATGACACAGGTGATGGATAGGTTTCGTGAACGGTTCGGTAAGGAACCACCAAGTCGTCAGACTTTGATCACGTGGTGGGAGAAGAAAGTTTTTCGCTTGGAAAGTGTTTTCGATGGCCCCGCGCTCTGGCGTCCATCAACCCGAAGGGAAACATGTGCTGAAGTTTGTGCGTCGGTGATGTGTTCACCCTACAAGTCGACCAGAAAGCGTGCTATAGAACTTTGAATTAAAAGGAGCACAATGCAACTCCACATGAAGATGGACTTAGGCCTGCAAGCATTCCGACCAATGGCAATCAATGAAGTAACGGACGATGACTTAAACCTCCGGCAGGAAGCATACAGGCAGGATCTTGTTGGAGACCTTCCCCAACAAGAAGGCCGGTCCTTACGACACCAGACAAGGCCCTGTGGGGGATCATCAAATCATACGTCAGGAAGAAGCGGTACGTGGACAATGATGCTCTGCGGACAAGTGTTATTGAAACCTTACAACATCTGACACCGCAGCTTCTAAATCGGATGAGTAGGAGGACGTGGAGGCGCATCAAGCTGTGCAGGGATAATGGTGGTGCACATACGGGCGTTTTGGACAAATAACTAAGTGTTATTAAAGTTACAATGAAATAATTGAACGTGTAAAGGGACTTTCTGATACATTCTGATACATTCTGATACACCCTGTAGACAAGACATCGCTATGAAATATAATGCGTGCAAAAAATTCTTGTTCCAAAAGTTAAAACTTTAAATTTTGTCTAGTTTAGAGTTAGTGCTTGTCCTTAATGATTTTGTTAAAGATTTTCAAATAAAAATATAATAATTAGGGATCTTTCTTTATTCGTTGAGACAACATATCCTTGTGTCTAAACATAATGAATACATTCATTACACTATCTCAAATGTATCATCATCATCATTAAGTTTGACGTTTGCGAATGGAGTATTCGCCCGTGGAGGTACCATTTTATCCTCGAACTTGATAGTAACATCTGTTACCGACATGTTGTCGGTCAAGAATTGCCTGAGTGTGTGTACACTAGACCGAGGTTGTCTATCAAATGGGTATCCCATGGCACGACGATCAGGGTATTTGCTGTTACGGATTCCACAGAAGCTCGCTGCGTCAGTACAGGTACCACGATCCGGCACGTCTTGAACCTGTAAACATTAAAAATAAGTAGAAATGGTTAATGGCAAAATTATGGAAATAAACTCAAGCAACAACGAGACATATAGGCCTATATTTAATAAGTTGGAGAAAGGATTGTGCAAGGTAGACGGCCAGGTCCTATTTTGTAGGTACCATCCGGTATTTGCCTGGTGTGACCAAGGAAAAACTAAAAAAAATCTGCCAGAATGGTCGGCCGATGGGATCGATCCTAGGGCCTCCCGAACGCTAAGCCAACGTTCTACCACTGAGCCACTGCCGTTTTTTTGTAAATTAAAATAATATGGGTACCATGGAGATAATGATGGATAAATGACACACACCTGATTTACTTTTCTGTCCCAAAATAATCGACTGTGGAAGAATCTTGTTTCTAGTTCTACTGAAACGAGAGACAGATGGATGCGTCCTGTCTAATGTATGCAGAAATGTTATGCAGTGTTGCCAGCTTCACGTTTTTATGACAACTTTTCTGTCGGTCCATGAAGCTGGTGAAAAAGCGGGTTTCATATGTTTCAGTAAATGTAATTCTCATACTAATGGGTTTAATTTAAATTTATTTACGATTCGTGTTTCGAACTAAATTATTGTGAAGTATCATTGTTGAAGATTAATTGGAAAACTAGAAAGGTGTGTCTCAATGATGAAAATGAGGGTGAGTTTCATTCCATGGAGTAGTTGAAAAACGGTGCATTCAACGTTAGTCCCGCTACGTAATTTTAACGTTGTATATGTACCTAAATGTCCGCCTATTCACAGGTTTTTCGACATTTAGAATCAGTGTAGTCTTAAGCGGCAAGGAGTGGACGACGAACTTTTTTTTAAAGCTTGGGTTATCGTGTCTGTACTGCCATTGTCAGTAAAGAAACGCTTAGAGTAAGGAATCTCCTTTTTCCATATTCTAAGGTTACACGGTAGAGATTTAAATTATAAAATAGTGAACACAAATGAATTGATTGTAGCGTACTATTTTGCAGATTAGTTCTGCCATTAGTCTTTTATACTTTAAAAGTGATACGCACCACTAGGATGCTATATATTTCGATAAAAAAAGAAATAAACTCACCAAGTGAGCTGCGTTTAGTGGCCATCTTGCGTTTAGGTAACTAACGTAAGATAATAAGTTGATGCTAGTTAAATTTGAAACCCGCGTTAACGGTAACTACCATTTACACTACTAAAATGATCTTGGTTAACATTAACCATAAGATGTTAGTAATGTAAACAAGGCGACAGACGTGAGCCACTGCTGGACAGAATGGTAACCAGGGGATGAAAAGTTGGTCCTCTACCATAACATTACACGCAAACGGCAGGGGGTACCTAAAGGGGGGGGGGGGGCAGGAACTGTACCAAAACAGGATCACAACCCTTGCAGTGTTTGGTGGGATATCCATGGGATAATACATTTTGAGCTCTTGCCACATAACCAGACCATCAATGCAGTTATCTACTGTCAGCAGCTTGAACGCCTACAGACTACATCGTTGGAGAAACGTCCTGCTCTGGGTAATGGCAAGGGTGTGCTCATCCACGGTGACAACCGCGCCCACACACGGCAAGAAGGACCTCCGCTAAGTTTGAGGAATGTGGTCTGGAAAAAATCCCCTACCCGGCGTTTTCACCAGATATTGCACCAACAGATTACTGTCTTTTTGCAGCTTGCAAAACTACCGTTCCGGGAAAACACTGCAAAATGAGAATGACGTGCGACGAAAAGTGACCCAGTTCTTTGCCTCCAAAATTGATGACTTCTTTCAGCGGGGGATTCAACAACTGGTTGAGAGGTGGCAGAGTGTTGTGGAGTCCGATGGAGACTATTTTCTTGACTTACGATAATGTTCCAGGTATATTATCGTTCTTTTTAATCACGGTGAACAATACGGCATTACTTATGGGAAAAGCTGATAGTTTGAAGACAACATTTTATTTTTATTAGTTTCGCTTTACAAAGTTTCAATTAATGTCCAATATTTTATATACAAAGGAAATTTTAAGTTTTTCTAACTTTGGGAGTCTATATTCTCGTGTTCATTGTCTTCATTAAATAATTATAATAGTCATAAAGCTTCATATAGCATTTTTTTATTGTACTATCATTTTTGTTAGTTGATTTACTAAACCAATACTATTTTTCATACAGCTCAGTGATGTATCCAGCGAAAGAGTTTAGAGGGTTCTCCCAAATTCCGGTAACTTTGTAATCAGCATAATTTAAGGCGTATCAGTTTCAGACCCTCTTTGAACCACCTCCAATTCCTGAACACCCTAAAAAATAAATCTGAATACATGCCTGATATAGCTTGTCTTATACTGTAACTGGATCTCATTTTCTGGATTTTTGTAGATATTTTCATAGATTCTTCCGTAATCTGATTTACTGCAGCTTGTTTTTGTCTTCCTTCTGACAATTTTCTTTGGTTCTTTTAAACGTTATAACAGTTCAAGGGTGAACTTTATAACATAACTTTTGGCATTACTCACAGCTTCTACTAAGTGAAGGTGTTCCTTTGTATAACGGTTAATCGTAGGGAAATCAAAATCAATCGAATAAAATTAGGGAAGATATTAGAAATTCATTCTTTCCATCTGAGCTTGTGAAATTGTTCGATAAAGAAATTTGGACAATTTCTTCGAACACAAATTAGGCTCATTCTTTTATATCAGTTTTCTCATACTTAGTAATTTCGTTATGCTCTAACTGATATATTTACACTCTTCATAATGTCACAAAAATGCACTCTCCGTAAGCGGATATAAAAACACAAGTTTTGCAATTGTTCCTAAATAGTTCAATATCAGTCGAATATGAATTGTCTTAATACTGCCACACTGCGTTGCACAATACACTTACATTGGCAGGGCACTGTCATATAATGTCTTGAACAGTTTTAAAATTTCCCAGAAAACTGCCATTACCATCATTTTCTTATCAAAATAAGAACCCATAATTAACACCAAAATTTATGAGATTTGATAAATTGTTTTCGTTAAATCCCGACCTCCTTTTTTCACAATTCTTCCAACACCATGTTAGGGAAGATCTGACAGGTTGTTACCGAGTCACGTAAACCAACTTATTTTTTTAAAAAAGATCTTACATACTCATCATTCCCGCAGCTACCAACAATGGAGAGCTTTCTCATACTGGTCATAGTTTCATCTGCTAATATAGGAAATCAACTCCATATTCAGTCAACAGATTCTTTAATCGAAACTTGATTTTATATTTCAATCGTTTGATTTTAATGGTTAGACTCTTCTCTCCTTATAGCCGAAAACGATAGTCGTGTAGTCTGAGCAGTGTTCAGTTTGAAGCGAGGGAAGGTTGGGATTTCCCCCTCTCTGCGAAAAATCTTCCCTGGCTCTTACGAAATATCCCTTAAGCTGGGAAATGAACGGATATAAAATACGATTTTCTACGTTCTGAAAACAAAAAAAAAATCCCCCTCTTTGGAAATTGTACAAATCGGACACTGAGGTATTAGACCAGCGTCTTGAAGATCGTGGCTTACTCACATAATCGTGACAGACCGAAGTGAAATGTTACTAACATGCAGCGTATAAAATAAAGTTCACCACAAGTTCATCTTCTCCCTTTATGACCTGAAAGGTCATATTAAATCTTGATATTGCTCTGTATTTTACAATAGCACCAGACTTTTCCAGGTTTGTGAATATGTGTAGAATTTTTCATTAATATCTAATGTAAATGTTTCGTTTGTATCTAATAATATCTGTTAGTTATTTCTTCTCTACATACAAAATGACTGCTTCAACCATAGAAGCAGTATTTAAACTTTTCTCCGATCTACCTTCGTCGACACTATCAGTAACAGGAATTAGCATTTTTCCATTATTCTCTTGAAATCGTCTTTTTTACCAATACTATCGGTATGATTGTCACAGAAACCTGTTGTCTGAACGTTTGGTTTCCTTTTTCAAGTGTTTGCATTTTTATTTTACTGGTTGTCTTAAGGTTACCAAATTTACCTAATTGTGAAGCTACAACGCAGAATGTGCAATACGGTCCTTTATCTATTTAGAATAAACAAACAATTATATCGAGACGGACGTAAGTCATAGTGCTGTTATTGTCCTTACAATTAATTTTATTTTTGAACTAACAATTATATGCTTCCAAACATATTTATATTTCTTGCGAGAACACTCTCTTCCCAGATTCATATAGGTGGAGTCAAGGGGGGGATATCTCCCACCTTATACACGCCACTGGTTACAAAATCATTTCCAAAATATTTCACTTCTTGACGTTGAAAATACGTTGATTCTAAACGTCGGATAAACCGTTGAATAGGCGGACATTTCGGTACATATACAACGTTAAAATGACGTAGCGGGACAAACGCTGAATTCACTGTTTCTCAACGTTTGTGTGCTACTGGGGTGACACTAAGCACATCTGAGACTAAATAACATAAATATTATAAAAATATGACAGTGGATAAAAACTGGCCGAGTTATAAGAAATATTTTAATAAACAAATAGAAGCAAAGAAGGTAAATTCGGGATTATATTTGGTAAGAAACAATGCAGTTTCACAAAATGCTTCATTTCCGGAGAATGACCCATAGGTGTGAATTAAATAGAACTTTCAAAATAGAGTTTAAAAGGAACAAAGTGCCCCCCCCCCCCAAAGTTACAATAGGGCCCAAACAAAACCTTATTTTTTCTCAACAAAAACTTGTTTAAACGAATTAAATTGCGAACACTAGATAAACTATAACAATACTGAACTGGAATGAAACTGAGATTTCAGTGGTTTTTAGAGTCTGATACGCTACCAATATCGCTACGGCACCAAACACTTTCTCACTAAACTGTTTCACTGTAAATTTATAAGAGCTAAGCTTGAAACTTTGATAGTTAAGTTAATACTACAAAATTGAATATTTCTGCTTGTCAGTTATAGAATTTAGAGCATCAGTTAATAATTCTGGACTTTCTTGCTTATTTCTGAATATTTCATATGCTTGGCAGAAACGAATGAGTAACAGAAATGAGTTTGGAATAAATTTAGTTTAATAGAACAAACAAGAATCTTTGTAAAAAAAAGCCCATTTTGAGTTTTAAAACGTATTTATTGCGCTGGCTATCGACGTAGCTTACGAAGAAATTTTAATGCGATATTGATTATTGTAATGGAACGTACAGTAGGCCTTATAGTACTTGTTTTCTGTTATGATGATGGAAATTTTAAGTTCTAAAAGTTCCTATATGATCAGAACTGTACTTCACGCCACGCAGCAAACGTTGTGGTGTTGTAGGTAAGGGATCGAGCTGCCAACTAGCTGACCCGTGTGCAAGATTTTTTTTTATCAGCTCTTCCCGCAGGGCTTGGCAGCCATATTGCAACTCACTTGGAAACACTTCCGGTAGGAATAGCCCACTCTCGCTTACCTTGAACGATAATTGACAGTGAAAAGCGCAAAACCGGGAGCCTGCAATTTGGTCTTGTGGTCAAGACGTCAGAAAGCTGATCCAAAGGTCCAGGGTTCAAACTCTGGCGTCGACTTTCTACATATTTTTTTTTGGAAAGGAAATTAAAGGTTTTTCGTTTTTTATGTAAATACACAAAAGGAAATTTAATAAAAAGTTGTGATTTATAATTTTAAAAGAGGCCACTAAAAACTACAATATATATAATATAAGCCCACCAGGGCAGCATGCACACCAAGCTATAGCGAGGTGTGCTAGGGAGAGAGGGTGCGCCCGAAGGAAGCTGGAAGGCGGGCATACGCAAAAGTTCTGTGCAATACCGGAGGTGTTTCCAAGTGTGCTCCGGAAGTTGTCGAAATGTATTAAATACCCAGCCCTGCGGGTAGAGCTGAAAAAGAAAAATAAATCTTGCGACCCGTGTTCCAAGTCTCCCTCGGTATAATACCGTCGTATTTGTTTATTCACTGGTGCCAATTAAGTTCATTTAACTTTGTTTTAGCCATATTGAAATTTTTTTTAAAAAAAGACGAAGTGATAATCGAGATTTTTTTTGTAAGCTCATAATCCGTGCACAATCCTATATGTAAATCAACCTTTAGTATATGACGCTACTGAATTTGAACCATCGTACATTAGGTTATGTGCTTACTGATACAAAGGATCTTACCATATCTAGCTCCCAGTTGGACACCATGACAAAGAGCTCACAGGGAAATCCACCTGCCGTTCCCCGTGGCACAAGCATATGGTCCGGCCAACCTGCAAAAGAGAGATTTTACTCTTTTTGAATTACATAAATACATTTAATCTAATTTGCACATCAGTAGTCAAATCATGTGTACATACTTGGCCAAATGTGTACTTAATTCACGTTTAATGAGGTAGTTATTTAAACACGGTGTATCTAAACACAGTACTCAGTAGACCGAGAGTATGTAAATATATGTTTTCGATCCTTCTTTAGTAGTAGAAGTGAATAGTCATAGTGATGCTTTGTTTACATTATTATAAATCATGGCGATGGTAAGAATTATGGGCGAAAGAAACTAATTTGTACACTATGGAACTTAGGTTGGTTTTCCCTTCTTGTCATAATCAATTTTCACGGGAGGTGCCATCTATTGAGTATTATTTAACTAAAGAAAAGATTAGATTGAAAGAAAAGTTTAAACACGACACATGAGTTTAAATTATAAAATAATCTTCACAAATGAATTGATTGTAGCGTAACATTTTGTAGATTAGTTCTGCCATCATTCTTTTATACTTTAAAAGTGATACGCACCACTAGTATGCTATATATTTTGATAAAGAAAGAAAGAAACACACGAAGTGAGCTGCGCTTAACGGCCATCTTGCGTTTAGATAACTAACGTAACAAGATAACTATCGTTAAGCTGAAGCTGGTTAAATTCGAAACCTGCGCTAACTGTAATTTGCATTTAAATCTAGAATGATCGAGGTTAACGTTAACCATGGTAAGATGTTAGTAATGTAAACAAGGCATTATAGGGTTTAGATGTTTAATTCTATCACTTGTCTAAGATTAGATTATTTATTATAGCTTTTGATTTGGAAATTCAACCCATCAGCGTTACTGCTAGACTCTTTCTTTTCTTATTTTGAATTTTTTCGTTGTTAGAGTTCGTACAAGAAAAGTATCCAAAGACGTACAAGGGAAATTGCATCTACACACACACGACACGCGATGCTGAAGGGATCAAAGTAAACTAATTGAGGGATGGTGACCCCTACATCGGAACATTTTTTTTAAGATGAAGCAAGTACTTCACTTGAAGAATAATGAACGGCGGGGTGTCAGACGATGTCACCCCTTTAATCGTATATTCTCAAAGATAATCAAATTAAAGGGTCAGAGAAACTCCTGGAATGAACAGGCGACAAGGAAATTATATTGTGTACGTATCTTAATTAGTATAGCGCATGACCATCCTAAATGATGAGGATAATGGATTGGATTACGACGGATAAATTGAACTTCTGAATTCCAGCAATTATTAATTTAAACCGGAACACGTGATAGCAAACACAAATCCGCGGCACAAGGGCTTAGACACGCTTAAAATTGATGTCCTCCCTTCATATTTCGGATTGGACTCTTTTTATGGGGTCTTAGCAATTGTCAACTGAACCTGTCCTAATGTGGACTCCACACGAAAAAAAATAAATATAACAAAATGAGTTAATAAATATAGAGCCTAATAAGTACAAGGTTGCAGCAATGTAGCTAAAAAGATTAGATCCAGTGGGTTGATCTAACCCTGCACGTAGGTTATTTTGAAGGGTTATGATAAACAACTGTAGTTAGTTAATTTAACCCATCCCAATGAATATTTGTAAAACTTTTCGTGGTAAAATTGTCTGTAAGCAAATTATTGTTATGATTTACACTAGAGCCGGACTGGGATAGAACAGGAGACCTTACGCGTGGCAGCCCGAAACGCTAACGACTACTCAACTGAACACTTGAAGGTTAAGGTCGATAGTGTATGTATTTCACAAGAGTTGCGCTACTGTGATATTCATTATACGAATCTCAATGTTTAACATTACACTTACTCATTAACAGAATATTAATAATAATTTAAAGAACACTACATTCCTAAATTTAGGGCTGCTAAGTTACCTCCTAAGCTTAACCGTAAAGTTTTGGCGTTGTTAAAAAACTTACATGTTAAGCCTCTCAGAGTTCAATGACGGCCATCTCGTATAAAACTCTATCGAAAACTAAAAATTACAATACAGAAAGGAGAGTAAAATACAAGGCATAGGTTACAACATGTATAAAATATTTTATATAAGGTTGACTCATTTAGTACGTTCCTAAGTACCTTGATTACATATAGAGCACGGTTAAGTTCTTTGCTAAGTTCTGCTAGGTGTTCATCCCAGGATAGGTTTACATGGATAAGAATTCTTAAAAACTTTGTTGATTTCACAAAATCAACTTCCTTGAATTCAATTTTAAGGGTCGTCGATTGCATATGTTTGTTTCGCGAATGGTGAAAATTGATTATTTTTATCTTTTCGGCATTTAATACAAGTTTATTCATAGCAATCCAATTATTAAGTTTTGACATAGTTTTACTTAATGTCTTCTCTACTCTTATCATAACTACTTGCCTTTAATATCACATTAGTGTCATCCGCATATAGTGTTGTCTTAGCCGGGTGAATGCTGCATGGTAAATAGATTATATGAGGAATAAAAGTGGCCCTAAGACCGAGCCTTGGGGTACTCCACAGGTTATTATCTGCTTTTCCGATAAGTGTTGTGAAATTTGGTTGTTTTCCTTGTTGTGATATGTTATTTCTACAATTTGTTTGCGATCTAGTAAGTATGTACTAAACCACTTATAAGCAATCCCTCTTTTTCCATAGTTTTGTAGTTTTAATAAGAGTCCTTTATGCGGCACTAAATGAAACGCTTTAGATAGGTTAAGGAAAACTCCTATACATTTATGTTTGTTATCCAGATTTTGACGGACCACTTCCATGAAATCATAAATAGCGGTTTAAGTTGATTTCCCTTTCAAGAAACCATGTTGTTCACTTGTAATCAGGTTGTGTTTTTCAAGGTCTCTTGGAAGGGTTATGGTAAACGACCAGTAGGTTACCTGTAACCCTTTTAGTCATTAAGCTAACAAAATCTTGACTTAGTTAAAACTATTTTTTTTCTGTGTACCTACGGCTACCATATTTTTGAGAAGCCAACCCATGTGCGTAAAAATGATATTACCTAAGGAACAAGCGAATTGCTAAACTGTTTCTGTCGTTGTTGCTTGGCACATTAGAGAACTTTTTCTGGGAGGGGGAAGTTACATACATTGTTGATCTTCCCTTCTCAATAATCTATATTGCACAAGACACACGAAATTAATTATTCACATTAACTTTTCTTGAGCCTTATTAAAACCATTTATACAACAGCCAGAAAATATTTTTTACTCGAAATTAATCAGAGCTAAATTCTAAGGCACCATATTTAGTGTTGCCGCTAACGTAGCATGTTTTATTTATGACTAGGTGAGTATAAGCCGAAAATCGATAACTGTTGGAAGCAACTTAAAAGTCCGGATTTTTCTCGACCCTGGACGCTAGCCCGGCCACAACTTGAAATCCCGGACTGTCCGGGCCAAACCCAGACGTATAGTAGCCCTACTACTACCCCAATTCGAAGGCATATACGATTGGAATTGCGTTTGATGGTTAATTAAATATGAGGGACTTCCAAGATGACGGGAGCGGACACTTCTTAATAATTTAACCCAGCGTTTCTCAACGTTTTTCATCCCGCGACCCCCTTTCACCATGCCTTCTAGCTGGCGACCCCCTTTCACCATGTTATCTAGCCGGCGACTATTTTATTTTGTGTAATATTTTCATTGCAAAACATAACAGTTTATTTCCTGTATTTATCATAAATATCCTATTTATATTATCTAAAACTATTCAGCAAACATTATCTTTAGTAATTATTAAAAACGACAAGCAAAATAAAATACTTTCTTTGGAATTCATTAGTTTAACCTTACAAAACCTTAGTTTAATTTTTTCACTTCCCCGCGACCCATTTAGGGGTCGCGACCCACAGGTTGAGAAACCCGGATTTTAACCTATAAAGTTCCGAAGTTCTTAAATGTATTGCGGGTTAAGTACTTGTGACGACGATCATATAAATATATATATAACCTACATGGACGAGGCTGCTGGATGTTTTATATACCCACCGTCAACTGTGTAACTTTGGGCAAAGCTGGTACATCAAGATTTCACATTTTCTTTTTGGTTGTGTTGTGAGCGACACAAGTCTGAACTTTTGTGACAATATAGGGTATGGACTGAGTTAACTGAATATGGGCATTTATTGTTCATTCATATGGTTACAAGGAAGAAAATGAAAAAGGAAAACAACATATTTCTCAAGTCTAATTTTTTTAAAGCCAATAATTAGTTGTCAGTATCAGAAGCAATTAAAAACAAGAAATTTGTAACAAGGGTTATTCATCGTTCTACTAGAATTATAACCTGTGTAGTGGGCAAGAAACCTTGGACATTTACAGATGCAAAATATTAGCATATGCCACTCAGAATGAGTAAAAATTTCCCTTCTCGTAGCTATTCAAGTTGTTTTTTTCTGAAAGTGCAACATTTTGAAGAGGTGGCTAACAATTTTGTAGAAAACAAAGGCATCAGTCTGCCGGATCATAATTCGATGTAATGATTTTTCGAACGAACGGGACTTTCTGAATGGGACTTACGCTCAGTATATACTATGTGTGCATGTGAGATAGAATATTAGTATTGCAAATAGTCTAGGCATCAGGTCTTAAAAATTGGCTCCTAAGGGCAAATCATGTAACAATTTGGCATCCGATATATTTTGAATATATACCCATCATTGATCACAAAAATGCCGGATGCCAGAAAAAAATACCTCACGGGGGGAAGGAGGGCAAAACCGAAATTTTAACCACTTCTATTATTCACTATATCTCCGTAACCACTGGAGATAGATCATCCGATTTTTTTTTAGAGATTACCACGTGTAGCTGTCGGAAACTTGTGCGTGTAAGTGGTAGAAATGTGAAATGCGGATGTAAGAAAAACGATCTTTTGTGCACCCCAATGTGTAGTTGTCGGAGCGACTGTAATAATTCAATTTCAGTTCATGAACAAAGTGATGAAGAAGACTGAATAATACATGTAAAGACGTTGTTATCACAAATTCCTTTATCGATTTATTCTTTATTAATAGAAGGGGAAGAATCGCAACATCTTTGCGCCTACTTTTTGCCTCCTTTGTTATATGCGAGCGATGCGGTAGTCTTGTCTTGGAACGGTTCTATTGTAACTTCCAAATTCTGCCACTTGCTTCTTTTTTTTTTACTGTTACGAAGAGTATTAAGAGAACGAGGTTGTAATATTAAAAGAAAACAGTATTAAAAGAACGATGGCAAATCGTTCTTGGAAGTCAAGTTTGAAATCTGGTTCTCGCTCTATTTCGTTCAGTGCCATTGTATATAAATTGATTCTCAAAATGGGGGATTTTTAATTAGATTAGACATGTTTCTACTTCGCAGCAAGATGTCTGTACGGACTCAGAGCCGATTTTGACGTCCACAGTTATGGGCACTCCAAAGGGGAGAGTACTCAACCAATACTGAGTATAAAGGGAACCAAGAAAGTTTTGTCGCTTTTTGTGGAGGTCTGTGTTCAATTTGCCCTCACACCGTGAGTTGAATGCGAATGGAGATCAGGCGAAGGTCAGTTGTTGGTGTGGGTATGGCCAATATACTACCTGGTTCAGTTACACCGTGAACGTGCGGAAGGACAGAGTGAACATGGGACCTCCACAGAGCGTCATAAGGACGTGTATGCTGTACGAGTTCAAACTGGGGTCAAACGCAGATGCAGCGGGGCGGAAGATATGCCAGGCCTTTGGTGAGGGTGTCATGACTACGCGGACAGTGCAGCGGTGGTTTACCAAGTTTAAGGACGGTGACGATACACTTGAAGACGCACCACGTGCATGAAGACCAACGAAGGTACCAAATGACGATCTTCAGGCAGCAATTGAGGCGAACAGTGGCCAGACATGTGAGGAACTGGGACTACAATTCAGTGTGAGTGAAGAAATCATTCGGCAGCACCTCCATCAACTTGGGAAGCACTACAAGTTGGGTCGATGGGTCCCACATGATTTGACTCCGGGCCAGAAGGCAACCTGTGTTTCTTTGCTGCCTCGTCTGAGGAAGGAGCCATTCCTGGACAGGGTGTTGACATGTGATGAGAAGTGGGTCCTGTACGAAGCTCCACGGCACCGTCATCATTGGTTAGCATCCCATGAACCGGTTCCAAAACAGCACTGCACCAGAAGGTCCTCCAGTGTGTTTGGTGGACTGCTCGCGGCATTGTGCATCGGGAACTGCTACCAGCTGGTCAGAGCATCAATGCAACTGTGTACTGTCAGCAGTTGAGCCGTGTTCAAGAAAAATTCAAAACTCTGGAACCAGCACTTCTGAATCGCAAAGGGGTCCTCCTGTTACAGGACAACGCTAAGTCCCACATTGGATGGGAAACTATTGATGCCATACTCCCCGGACATTGCACCGTCCGATTTGCACTTGTTGTGTTCCTTGGACAATCACCTTAGAAGACGCCATTCAAATCCTTAGTAGAGGTGCAAAATGCACTTGATACCTTCTTCGCTTCACGGCCCACCAAATTCTACTGCGATGGAATCCATGGCCTTCCAGAACGTTGACAGAAGGTCGTCGACGCTGATGGGGACTATTTTTTTGATCTTGCAGGTTCGTCTTAGGTGACATATCGATGTTCGAAGGTGGTGGGTGAAAAAGCGACAGAACTTTCTTGCTTACCTTTATATAAATGAAAATTACAAGACAAGCATTACCTTTAGCACTAAAATTGAATTGTAGAAGACAACTAGACAAAAAATAAATAAAAAAGTTGGATGCTTTATCTCCAATGGTTACGGAGCTTTAGTGAATAATAGAAACGGTTTAAAATTTCGGCTTTGCCCTCCTCCCCACGTGAGGTATTTTTTCTGTTATCCGGAATTTTTGTGATCAGTGATGGGTACGTATTCAAAGATCAAATTCTTACATGATTTGTCCTTAAACTCGAAAAGGAGACACTTTTGTGGTATTGATGCCTAGACTAAAATGAAACAGATGTGGTGGTTGCATGATTGTGGAACGTAATACATGATTTTTCCCCTACAGTAGATATGTAAACGTCTTACCCATTTAATGTCAACATAATTTATATACTTCTTTTAATTCCTGTATCTTTCAATACCTTTCATTTTGCTGAGGAGACAAGGAGATCTCCTGCTACTACTCACCGTGGTGTGCAGCTCCCCTTTCTTCCGTTTTACCCCTCTAAAGATTTAAAATACACCCCCAGAACAGTTTTGCTGAATGAAACACTGTATATAAAGTATATATATATATTGTGGTATGAGAGAGAAACATTGTAACTTGATATGACACAAAAAATGAAGAATAAAAATAAATTTATAATGTCTAAATGTACCCCAGTTTGTTGTAACTGTTTTGTGTATTAATTAAGCTATTTCTATTCATCTCAATATCTAAAACTAAACCTCGCCTGTGTCGTCTACATTATTTATTGAAAAGAGTATGAACTCTTTTTCTTCTTCTAAGATCTAGTCGAGAACTTTATAAGGTTGTGTATTATTTCGTTGAAGGATTATTCTCTTACAGAAACAAAAGTAGTTTCTTTTAAAAATTAAGTTAACTATCTTCTATGCTAGTTCACAGCATATTCTAGTCTGATGCGAAGCCCGACTTCCTATAGGCATTATATTTAAGGAAAAATAAAAATCAGTTCTTCAGTATCGCTTACGAGAGAAAACAAAATTTTACAAACCACAGCCGCAGAAATTAGACGCGTCATCACCACCCGCTGAAGTTTCCAGATCTCGGAATGTCCTTTGGAAGGGAATGGTAACAGAGGAATTAGAGCTACGACGCGTAATATTTGTTACTCGCCGAGGTGTTACTGCAATAAAAGTCACAAGAATTAGTTTCCCTAAATAGAACTTCTTCAATAATGTAAACATATCTTTGTTAAGTTCTAAACATGAAATAGTGAGATTGTAAAATCATAGAGATATTTTGTTTACATTTTTCCTATTAAGCTAAGTTAGCATATTATTGGAGAAAAATAGATTTAGTAAAGTCATTTCGTTTAGCATTAGTAAACTCATACATTCATTTAGCAATAGACCGATTATTGGATCATGCTAAAAATAAATAAATAAATAAATAACCTAACGACCTACGTTTCCAGAACTTGATTAACGAAGGAACGATCGAAACGGGTCAATTCGATTGTGGATGAATTACCAACCCTGTGGTATATAAGGGCAATAAGGCACAGCGTTGGTAATTCACGCACAATCGAATGGATAAACATCAGGAAGAAATCGGTGAGCTTCGAATAAAAATCTGCAGATTGAAGATGGTCAGGATAATCTGTCGAAATATTACACAGTTTGAAATAGCCACTGCCAGACAAGAACAACCCTATTTACACAGGTAGAATATGGAGAGGTGTGTTTTCACTGTAATTTTTGTTGTATTATGCACCAATTAATAAATTTTTCTAAATAATACACATGTCTAAATAATAGACATTCTCAGTAAAGATTACTTCTATTCCCTGGACCTATGAGAAAATGAGTGCGAGACATATTAATTGAATGTCACGCAAACGTGAACTTGACAAAATAGCGTTTAAAGAAAACTGGAAACTTGGAGCCGTCTCCTCCAAAATTTGAAGATGGAAGAAACGCCTAAAATTTATTGGCCGCAAGTAATACTCGAGAGACTAGTTCAAAGACCAGTGGCGTGTCAACGGTAGGTGTGGTCCTGGTCGAGAAATTAATGAGACCCCATACTTACAATTTTCTTCTTCACTGTATGTGAACACAACAAAACATCTAGAATATCCACCCGCCGGGCACTGGAAACCGTTCATCATTATCCACATTAAATTTTAATGTATTGTGGAAGACATATCTTACAACAAATGCTTGTGTGAGAGTCAAGAGTATCTTCCCTACTATAATTCTATCATTACTTCTATTTCATTAATAATTAATTGAACAATACTTTTTATATCGGTAACACTAACTCTATTTGTTCATTAGTTAGATTTTCTACCCATTTTGCAATTAATTGTTTGCATGTTTTTATCATTCTCTCTTATTCTGATTGTTATGTTATTATAAATTTTAGGAGCTAAGTAATACGTGAATTCGTATTTACTGTTTCTAATTGTTTATCTTTAATATTTCTAGTTTCATACGTGACTGAAATTTTACTCCATTTGTTTAAATTCTCTTTAACATACATTTTTGACTATCCAATCGAAGTTGGTGAAAAGGTTACGTATCTTTTTTTTTTTTCAGAGTTCCAAAAGATGATCATTAAGCCTCACATTTATTTTATGAAGCTCTAGTTGAGCTTTTATTTATATTTCCGTGCGTATACTTCCGCTGGCAGTAATTGAAGTATCGTCCGCAAATGATTGGATATGTCCATTTAGCTTTAAGTTGCATAAACCATTCATAAGAATAGAACTGGTCCTAGCATAGTTCCTTGAGGAACTCCATACTTTCTATTTGAAAAACTGCTCATACAGTCACCTATTTGACCAAACTATTTCCTATCCTTTAAATAGCTATTAAACAAAAATACATTGAACTTAAGTTTGTTGACTATTTGCTAATGCTCGAGCTCTGCGTAACGATATTGGAATGATCGGCGTGCATTTACTTCGGAAACTGTCTTCGCAACATAAAAAGGGACTAGTAAAATAGAAGACAGAAATGGAGCGTTTGTTAGTCGAAAGATAGACGCGAGAGCAAACATTCAACCTGGATTGTCCACTTACAGTCTATAGTAATATGGACCAAATTTTCATTTCTATTTTTTTTACGCTTGTAATCGCTGTGCAGCTTGTTTTCAGATTTATGTGTTAATTCTTGAACATACCGAAGTGTCTCAGATAGCACAGTAAACTTGCAGCAAGCTTGGCATTGCAAGTCTCCAAATTTGAAGCAAGTTTTACATTGCAAGTCTGCAAACTTGCTAGTTGACAAGCGACAGATTTGCTACAAACTATCCACACCAAACTTGCTAAAGTTTTTCAGGTCAATTTGATACAAACATTATTTTAAAAAAAAGAAAAAAAGTATACACTATAATGATTTTCCTAAGAAAGCTCTCTTGTAAATACTTAACGAAGCAGGCTTCATACTAGTTCTAAAAAAGGATCAATAAGCTTTTCGCAGTTCCGGATTTCAGCATATATCCGTGCATTTACTTCAGAAACTGTCTTCGCAACACAAAAAAGAACTATTGAAATAGAAGATGGAGCAGTGGTTAGAACGACCGAAAACAAACAAAACTGAAGATTCTAGGTTCCAGCCCCAATCCAGACAATTGATTTTTCCGCTACAGGCTTGATGTTTAACAAGACAGGTTTGTAGGAACTTTGTTCCCTGTCAACTAGCAAGTTTGCTGCTAGATTGTAGCAAGTTTACAGACTTTGAATGTCAAACTTCGTGCAAACTTACAATGTCAAACCTCATAGAAACTTTCTGCAAGATATTTACTTTCTTGTTGCAAGAATACAAATAAATAACAAACGACACAGCGCAAACAAGGAAGAAAAACCTCAAAATTTGGTCCAAGTGTACGATCGAGATTCGTTGTCCTCTTCGTATCATGACTTCATATATTCTTTAAAATTTTAATGGCAACGATCAGTCTAGTATTGCTTTTAGACAGAGGTCAATGGCTAGTGCAAAGTGACAAAATATGTTGGAAAAGATATTGATTTTGTAAACAAACTACTTACAGTTTACCGTGAACTTATCCAATTCAATCATAAAGTTTTTCTGTTCTTTGAATGACATTGGCAGACCTCTTTCGTTAAATTTCGGTGATAAGAAAATCCTCGCTGTTCCTCTTTGTTGTCTACTTGTAATATTTTCAACCTGTAGGACAAAACTAAAAAGTTGAATTGTATTGTCATCGACGAAAGTTCGTATCCAATCGTAAAATTTCTGTCTCGTATAACTTGAGAATTGATCGACCGATCTGAGTACAGATTTTAGTAACTTAAAGAAAGTCACATTCTCGTTAAGTTACAGAAAACCGTACCCAAATCAGGCTATTTAATCCAAAGTGTTTCAAGAAGAAGAAGAAGAAGAAAATGAGTACAAACTTTTACCTCTGACTAGGTTTTGTATAAAATAATACACGTTTTATACTATATTTTTGTATAGATCTTTGCTCAAATTTTGTTAACTTCGTGTATTTCTTTATAGCTATTTAGGCAACTGTGATTCAGACAGTAGAAATTTGTGGAGAGTATAATTATACTGTATCTATCTGAAGGCCAGTTTTTCACAATTGGGTTTTGTTTTAATATGACTTACAAAACAAATGTTGAAGTCCATTTGAAGAGAGTAAAGAAACGAAAAGTAACGGAATCAGTTATGACGTCATAATAAAGTCTCCTTTGCCCACGTGGTATATCTATCTATGACGTTTGTATAAGATCTATTAAAGAACAAAAGTTAGCGTGCACCGAGATCGAACCGGGGCGTCGCATGCAGCAAGAAGACCCTCTACCGTCTAAGACACTGAGGCAGTTGTGTGTGAACGATTTCGAAAGAATATTTACGATCAAACTTCTTGTTTGCTGTTTAAGGGCTGATTTTCATGAACGCTTGCGTTAGACAAAGTTTCTTGTATTAAGTAATATAAGGAAAATGGCCCAATTATCGCCTCGCAACTCGCTTTCTGCTCACTGCTTACATACGGATTCTGGAATTGATACAATTGTTATGTCTAATCATTTATCTAAATAACTTCAATGAAAAAAAATGAAAATAAGGCAACGTAAACGAAAGAAAAAGTAAAAATCAAATATGTGAGTTTTTTGACTTTTCACGAAAGTTGCCTAAATTTCGTTCCCTACTTATTCTTAAAATTAATGAAGTAACAGGTTTCAAATTAAGTAGTATAAACACATTAATACATAGAAAATTATTTATTACAATAACTGAGTAAGTAATATGGTATGGGAGCACTGTTGGATGTATAAAATAAACAAAGTAGTTGTTAATGAAGCGAGAAAATGGACCAAAGGTAGACTTATTATTATTAACTCTAGTCTCAATTTTCAGTCTTCATTTTCATTGAACATTGACATTTTGAGGCTACACATACAGACAACTGTCACAGATAAAGTATTTCACAATTTAGGATAGATACGCACACTTCATGGCATCATAAGAAGATTGTTTCTTATTTCTGGTTGCTAAGTAATTCGATTGAGATCTGAAAGTGTTAGCCTATAAAAATGAGATTCCATTTCCAAACAATGAGAAACAATCTGTTTCTCAATATCGTTCGTCAGAACAGGTTTACGTCCAGTTGTTTTTGTAACACAATCTTCAGCTGGAATTCCAGACTTGACATAATATTTCAAGATGGATCTAGGAACATGGAAAGTCTTTACTGCCGACTTGTATCCCATCTTTCCTCTAAGTGATTATAGCCTGTATCATTGCTTCTTTATTCCATTCCTTCCGTTTACTCATCGGCAAAGAAACAAGTGAAGGAACCTGCATAAAATTCCAATTCTTAGCATTGTTCCAAATTTCGTTCCTGGGACGAAGTTTGGAAATGTCTTAGGGGACGGGATTCGGTGAAGTAGACATAACAAACACGGCAACCTATTATAACAACTAGACTACCTCTCACAATCTTTTACATAAACATCTTAAAATTCCTACGCTACACATTACTGAAACGAATGGTTAAAAATAAATACCTTAGGTGAAACTACAGTCCTCGTAATGCGTTCAGGAAATGAAGTTTCACTCGACCGAAAACAAAAAACTACAATTACTGGCTTACTGCGAAAGTAACATACACAGCCAAATGATACATCACACTCGTTCAGGTGACACAATTAATTTCACTTATTTTCGACAGGCGGCAGCGAATACCAACGGAGAAACCCTGGGGGTGGGGGTGGAGGGGTGGAATTGAACTCGGGGACGAATAAACGGACCATTTACTTTTCTAAATTTGTGACCTTGGTGCGATACTGCTCGCTCCGCCATATTGAAAAAAAAGGCTCCAAAAACTTTTTTTTGAAAGTATCATGCTTGAAAAGAAGGGATTCCGCCAGAATTTAAAGTTTTGGAGGATGTAAGTGGATTTTTCTACGGTTTCCATCGATTCTTGACAGTAAGTATTTTAAAGTTCTGGATGCGTTCGAGAATCTGTGATAACATCCTCCCCCCATCGGGGTATGGCAGAATCACTGTTGGAAATAATTTTAGAGCAAAATGTATTATTACAAAAATTAATGTACGCAAACACAGAAAATTCTTTAGGAGAAAGGTTATTTCCATTTTTGTTCTAACTAGCTGTTTGTAGTTCTCCAATTTTCGCCTACACTGTTTTGTAACAGCAAAGGCCAAGCAACAGAAAGATCAAAATTGACATACATAAAAAAAAAATACAGGAGTTTTGATAATTATCAGTTTGATACAGTTCCATTTGCGACCTTGGTGCGTTGACGCGCGCTCCTCCATATTTTACAAATGGCGCCCGAAATACATTTTTTCACTATCTTTTTCAGTATTTTTACGTACAGTAGCTTCGCTAATTGGCTATTTGATGCAGTTTTACGTCCTGAGTGACATACCATACTGAATGTGTGACCTTGGTGCGCTGCCGCTTGATCGGCCATGGTGACGCTGTGCAACATGCAAAACCGTGCGGGAGACATATTGCAATTTATTTATCGTGAAACAGTGGAGTGTTGCGCGTTTGCGGTAAAAAGCATATTATAAGAAGAATGATAGTGTGATGACCGATAGTCGCGAATTTCCATGGCATTTTAATCCAGCACAGCATCGACAAGTTCTATCCAGAGCTGAAACGGGTCACCGGATCAATCGGGTCACTTTTTGGACCGGATCACAGGTCTATGTTTCGGACCCGGCGACCCAGAGGGCGGAGCAGTATACACTCTTGCGTTTGGACAATCTTTTCATGTGCGGTGACCGGGAGCAGGGGTGTTATTCCCCAGAGTACAAAAAGTCCCTAACGATAGTAATAACATATGGAAAATAGTCTCATATCCCTGGAAAGAACACAAATGCCACCAGGGTGTGCAAATACTCCCTCGGAAAGGCTATTCAGAAGGAATTTTGTGTTTGAAGTATTAAACAGGATAAAAGAATTAAAATCTTTTAAAACTCTCAAATATGAAATTCCCATAAGGAATTGGAACGTCTTAAGGAATCTAACATTATAATGGATTGATTCTAACCAGAGGAAGAAGACCGGTTACCGGGTCAATTTGGTGAAGATTCAATCACGGAATCCCCGGGTTAACTCAGTCTGTTGATTACGGTGAAGATTGGGTCCCGACTTATTCGGGTCAAGTGCCAAACTGGGTTATTGGGTGAAATTTAGGACCGGGTCACCTATGTTCGGGTCACTTGTGGTGACCCGGTTTAAGCTCTGGTTTCACCCGCCCATGCAATAGTCACCTAGGCACATAATTGTAAGTAACTTTGTTCGACTCTGAAGAAATCACAAGAATGACCGCACAGTGCCTATACACAAGAGAAATGCACAGCGTTCCATTCGGCTCCAGTCAGGTGTGCACCAAATTCCATCCCTACAAGATGCACATAGACCAGCGCCTGAAATATAATTATTCCGTACAACGTAGATAATTTTGTGAGAGACCGATGGCCAAGGTGAACGAGGAAGACGATTGCATGAACAAACTGCGGATGTCGGACGAAGCCCACTTTCAATTCGTAAATAGGCAAATTTTCGTTATTGGGTCAAGTAGAAGCCCTGCCAGTTATAAGAGGTTCCTTTACACAGCAACGAAGTAACTGTATGGTGTGCTGTGTCATCGTGTGGGATCATGAGCCTATATATTTAGGTAGTGATGGACTCGCGGTGACCGTAGCGCATGATCACAGTGTTGCTATTTAGCACACATTGGATGTGCAGTAACTAAAGCACTTTCCCCACATCCGTGACAATGCCTGGTTTCAAGAAAACGGCACAAATTCCTATACTGCACGCAACTTAATGGCAACTTTAAGAACATTTTTTGACCATCAAGTAATTTCACGATATGGTGACATGCAATGTCCCCAAGATCCTCTGACCGACCGTCACTGATTTTTTTTCTTGTAGCTTCGTGTTAAATGTAAGGTGATCAATTGTTCACCTGTTACAACACAAGTTCTTGAAGAAAGAATCCGTGAGAAACTTGCCCTGATTCCTGTGGACACGTTACGTCGAATTATGCATGATGTCTCTCGACGATTGCAGAAATGTTTGCGAAAAATGGAGGCCATCTACTGAACGCCCTCTTTAACACCTTCACCTACACATCTCTTGACATGCTCTATACCATTCCTTACCTTGATTAAAGTTCTTTCAACTATTTATTATCTTCTCTATATCTCCATTTAAAAATTTTCCGTCATTTCGAGAAACCATTTATTTGCGAAAGCAATGCGACACAAAATATGCGCTTTAAGCGCTCTAGTTTACAACTTCAGTTGATAAGAGATTATTTTCCCTCGGAGAAACGGAACAGGAGATATTAACAAAAATCGTAGTTCGGGCCTCATTTTATCAATATGGTGGAACCAGCGGAAGAGCATCAAGGTCACAAATCCAGTATATTACTCAGTACATGAAACTGTCAAGTTGTCAGTTTTCAAAACTCCAGTATTTGTTTTCAGGCAAGGCCATTTTCAGCTCCCTTTTGCTTGGATTAATAATAACTAGTTATTAGTTTACCAATTACCTGTATCATGTAAGTGAAAGGCTTGTGTTGTAAATGAATAATTCTTGCAAAGAGTGAACCACGGGGAGTGAAATCGAGTCCACGGGATAAATCCACATCACTTTGTTGCCAGAATGTATTCAATACGTTGGTTTCAGTGCGTGAATCTGCTCCTCGGATTATTACAGATACAATCCTCACACCTTGGAAGTCCAACTGAAATTAGTAGAATGAATATTAGTAAGTAAGGGATGTCCCTTGGAATTGTCATCACATATACAAAAGGCAACAACAGTTGTTGTTATTTATTCATTTAAGATCAAAAGGTCATAATCTTTAATTTAGAAGCTCTAGTTGGACAAAACACGGAGATGTAACTTTACTTGTGTATAGTAAGCATCTAAACAAAATACTTTTTTTTGGCTTCAATGAAACTTACACCCTTCTAGTACACAGTGACTGTGGAGGTTTGTTCGTGCACCTAGCTTATTAGAAAGATATAATACGGTAGGGGCTGATATTATTTAAAGATTGAGACATCCTTGAAGATCAATATGAATTCTCATGTGAATAATAATAGCGGATAAGAAAGTAATAATGATTCACTTAACACTGACTGATAAGCATGAATTCACATGTAAATATTAAGATTCGCTATACATTTTTATTAAGAGTCAGTTATAAATTAAGTATATCCATGTCAACTCTTGTTTGATCTTGTTAAACGGTTAAGAAATGGTTTCGGTCTGAAGATTGTGAACGTAGATTTTTGGAAATCAAGAAAGATTACTCATGTATTACTTAATCATCCAGGTTTAGACTTAGAATCTTGTCTTTTAATTGACGCAAGTATCACTGGAACAGCTGCTATTCTGTATCAGAATACACCCGATCAGCAATTGGAATTAGGATTTACTAGTCACATCTTAAAGCGATGTGAAACTAAATATACAGTGACAGAACTTGAGTTTTTGGCATTAATCCATTCCGTTCGTAAATGGCGTAAATTATTGACTGGACATCGTATACATGTATATAGTGATCATGAGACCTTAAGTCACGTTAGAATATTAAATATTGGAACAATAGACTGTATAAGTGGAATTTGGAAATTCAAGATTTGAACATACCAGGAGCACGTAATATCATTGCTGATGCACTTTCTCGACTTAATTAAGAAATTCCTTTAACGTCAGAAATTAATCTTTTTTGTTAGTTACCAAGGGAATTGGCGGAGATTTCAGTAGAACAATGGAAGGAAGAGCGAAGAAAGGATAACTGATTAAAAGGATATTTGAGGTATTGGAAGGAAAGGAAGATGCAAAGGGCATGATTAAAGGATGTAAATGTATCCAACAATACTACAGCTTGGAGAACAGTATCTTAATGAGAAAGAATTTTCATAACATAATTCGCATATAGTGGTTCCCATAGGACTACAGATGAAGGTTCCCTATGATTTGCATGACTCAAGAGGTCACTTTGGTGTGAGAAAGACTTATAGTCTTATAATGCATTATTTTTATTCGAATAACCTAAGATCTGACGTTCTTGCGTATGTTAGAGACTGTATCCCATGCGCACAGCCGAAATCAAATAATCAGCTTGTAGCCGATACCCTAATAACGATTGAAACAAAAAATCATCGTGATTTACTATCAGTCGCATCACAGAGACATTTATCTCGGAACATTCAGGTGTCTATGAATACCAACACAAGTGTATGCTGTAGGAGACTATTTCCATTAGAAGCAATAGTTCTTATACTAAAACAACATATTACGAACCTCGGTATTTCCATTTGAAAAAGGAAATGATGTTAGTTAATCGAAGGAATAGGTCACGATAAAGTCAGTGAGAATCTTATCGATCATTAGTAAACAAACTCTTATGCGAGTGACGTATATACAGTGGTTAGTTATTTACCAACTAACGCTATAGTAAGTGTTCCAATAAGAAGGAAGATTTAAGAAACAAGGTAAATCTGGAAGAAAAGCCTTTAATGTATATTAAACTTTTAATGCAAGATACTTATTATAGTGAAGAGAAAATTAAAATTCATAATTTTAATATGATTAATGTAAAATCGCGTTTGGAAATGGAAATAAGTCACCATGTTTTGTAAGGATAAGCAGAGAAGCATTACTTTTTTGTTGTGGATTGCAAAGAAATTCGTGACGTCATATATACAAATGGTATTCACCTCAGAGCAAATTGGCAAAACCATACGATATAAACCCATCCATGCCCTCGTTAAAGCGAGAACACACTACTAATACATGTCACAGCAACCGCCCTACTTCACCTTGTAGCAAGGGTGAAAAACAGTATAAAAAGCCGATCAAACCCCGCGTCCGTCTCCATTATTATTTGAAGACATCACTTCGATCAACTTATTGGCGTTGAGCGTAGACTGTAATCAAGACGGCTCGAAAGTCCATGTCGTGCCAGGCTGGACTTAGATTTTGAGAGGCTGATCATCTTAACATATCATCTATCATCTACCATTTCAGGTATGAAAATGTGGAAGTAATTCTAAGTTGTAAGATTTAGCCCTCTGACATGGATTAGACAAACTTGTTACTACACCTTTACGTTAATTTGATTTGATCTGAATAACATTCCCGAGATTGCTCTTTGGCCCATCGTTGTTAAAACATGTTACTGAAAATGTTATTTCAGGTGATTTCAGGCCGAAAGGCTCCGACATATCGCTTTATAGCTAACGCCCAGAATGAACTCTCAAAATTCATCCAAATGTTTGTAATAATTGTATTTTACCGCTCTACCATCTTTAAAATGCTTTAAAACATCAACAATGACCGACCAGAACAAAACCTCTCGTTAATATTTAACGTTCGACCAATTCGCATATTTCAGAGATATTCCAGGTTCCTTTGTAGACCTGGAGGACGACGTTCAGATGGCATTTAGTCTTCCTAAAGACTCAATTTATGGTCATTTACCTAACAATAAACACTCATTATCTTATTGAGGTTTTAAATAAAGACTGAACTTGAAGGGTTCAAAGAGTATTTGATGGGTATTTGATGCTGGTTATAGGATGTGTGAATGAAGGCATTTGATGTTAATTGGAATGGATTAATATTTTTATTGAAGCAATATTAATTATGAACAATGAAAATATTGATTGAGGTTAGCTTTGTTGTTTGAAGGATGGTTTCCATTTTGTAATTTTTCTGCCTGGTGATTTTTTGGGGTAGTCCAATATTCGTGATGAAATAACAAGTTTCATTTCAGGAAGGTCCATAATTTGGGTGAAACATGGTCAGCACAGTGACACACAATTTTGGTTTGATGTGGGGTTTAAATAAAATTTCATTATTACTTTTTTATAACCGGGGTATAAATATTTTTTAAACACACTGTAATCCATAACGGGATGCCTTATATGCGAAAGTACTGGGTTGTCTGTGCAACGACTTTGTCTAGGTAAAATTTCCGTATAGGACTGGACTTGGAGATGATATATGCCAAATGATAAGTTTTGCATTGAAATGTTTAAAACAGAACTGGCTGCATTTTTTTTAAAGCGGTTAAACTCTGGTTACAGATGTTAGTAGTAATATTTCTGAAGCACAGGCTATTGTTTTGATTTTGGTTTTGGAATCTTAATTAATGTTACCAAAATTTGGTTGAACGCTCAGCAAAAGCGTGTTCTCTGCTTTATGAAATGAGCAGCACAATATTGAGAATTTATTTTCATATTACTAATAGACTAGTAAATGTAGTTTTGTTTTAAAGTGTATAACATTGAACAGTAATAGAAGGAAAGAATACAGTAATAGTTAGATTTTATTTTAAAGGTAGCAAATAGTGTTACTAATATTTTATAATTATTTTTATATTTTTTAAAATAAAATTTGGTTATTTGGAATTAAGATTAAATAAATATCGATTACATGGAATAAACCTAGAATTTAAATACATGTAGAAATTAACAATACATTCTAAAGCTATAATACTCTATTTCTCTTTTTAGAATCATTACATTTTTCCTATATAGAGTGTTCTAATTCTTTTATCCGTAGTTTATTATTATCTTATTTTCTGTATATCCATATAATCTTTTATTGAAGGAATAAGTTAACAGTTCCAATAAGAAAAACACTTGTTGATAAAGATATACTTAAATTATGACTGACACTTAATAGAAATGTATAACGAATCTTAAAATTCACATGAGAATCCATGCTTATCAGTCAGTGTCAAGTGAATCATTATTTCTTTCCTATCTGTTATTATTATTATTTACATGAGAACTCATATTGATCTTCTTCAAGAATATACAGAGTGAACCCGAAAGATATGGAAAAACTTCGGGAGGTGATTCCTGAGATCAAAAAAAGATAGAAAGTCCTCTGGCAAATTCTCGAATTCCGCTTCGTGTAAAAAATACAGGGTTGCCAACTTGGAATCCAAAATCGTTTGTTGACAATTGTAACTGAACAGAAAGATGTGGACAAACTGCACGAGGTGATTCCAAAAATCGAAGCAAGAAACATGCAGCTATAAACATCAGAAGAGAAAAAAAAACACACGTGATTTTGCAGGTGACTCAATGACCAGGATCAGCCTGGTAGTCAATCGTACTGTCGCATGGTCGAGACGATACGTGCCTCGGACGCAAGTTGTGCTCGTGAGAAGTAAGCTGGACAAGTATGACGAATGCTCACAAAGCGAGCGAATGACTGAAATGAAAACAAGAACAAAGAACACACAGGTCTTGAGTAACGTCATGCGAGAGACGCAGAACATGAATAGTGAGATGTACAGTAACTATGGTCAGAATTAACTTCGCTCACAGCACAAATACTTTTGTAACCAACAGGGCATGCCGACCGATCCACCTTCCGGGGAAGGTATTATTTAGATACTCACGAACGGGAGCAAAGAAGTGGGCGGGAGCTCTATCATGCATCAGCCACATGTTTTTGACGTAATGCTAGTGGCACATCATCGAGCAAAAGGGGCAGCGTGTCTTGCAGGAACTGGAGATACACTGCTCCTGTGAGTCTTTGCGGAAGAATAAAGGGCCCGATTAACTGGTCACCGGCAATCTCAGCCCATACATTAATTCTAAACTGCTGTTCGTGACGAGACTCGACCATTCTATGTGGATTTTCCTGCGCCCAGATGTGAGTGTTGTGGTAGTTGATTATGCCATCTCTCCCGAAGGCAGCCTCATCTTTAATGAGAGAAATCCCACTATGGTTGTAACTTGTCGTAACAACCAGCGACAGAACTCCTCCCGTGGATGAAAATCGCCTGCCTGGATACCCTGCACACGTTGCAGGTGGTAGGGATAAAATATGTTTTAGTTTAGAATTCTCAAGACATTACTTTGACTTATAGCATGCTGACTGGCTACCTCCCTGGAGCTCACACTGGGATTTTCTACATCTTGTACAACATGAACGTCCGTCTCAGGTGTCCGAACCGTACGCCTCCGTCCTACGTCTACATATACAGGAACAAGGGTCCCCGTGTCAAGTAGACGACGATACACCGCAGCAAATGTTTTATGATTAGGTTGCTGTCTTTGTGGATATGTTGCCTGGTATATTCTTCCAGCCTCCAGAGAATTTCCATTGGCTTTGCCATATGTAAATAGCATATCGGCTTGTTCCTGATACGAATAATGGACCATTATCACAACACTTACACTACACTTGCACAACGGAGCTGTGACGAGTACATCCTCACTCATTTTAACTGCTTCCCTCGCTAATAACTTACACCACCGTTGCTTTTGTTCTGCAGTCACACAACACGTTGTACTAATACCCCACTCCAATTGATTCGCTTTCTGTGAAAAACTACTGTCTTCGTGAACAATATTGCTGCCCTCAGGTTCTCTTTCTGCAGTTAAATATCCCTGTGCTTGAATTGTTTCCTACTATACACATAAAACACAACTGCTGGACCACAGAATTTGGCTCATGAGTACCAACCTCTTACAGCAGTCGGTCACTGGAAGGTGTACAGCGTATCGCGTCTTTACATACATACTATCGGTTGAACACACACATATGTCATTAGGGTGTTAGACACGCACCTGTCTTATTTCCTGAATTTCATTTGTTTGTGCGACTAAGGCAACATTCTACTAAGGAGGCAGGCATCGTAAGGGGCATGAGACAGTACCATCAAATAGCACAGGCCTGCCAAAGCTATTTGGGATGTCTAGGAATCCATTTGGTTCGTTAATACTTCTTTCGTTCATGTGTGGCCACTTGGCCATGTTTCATGACGGTCTAACATATCTCCTTTCCTGTCTAGGTATGCAACCACGTAAATCCCCTTTGTCCTATGCCATGTTACATGCGTACGTGCCACAGCTTTCCAAATGTCAAAGTCTAGTCGCCTGTCAGTGTGGCGTCCCAGTGACGCTTCTTTTTGTCATAACTTCGTAGCACTCACTTCGTCGTTATGGGAATGTCATATGTAGTGCTTCAACACTTTGCACCTTTGAATATTCCACCCCTGTCACATTGCTCTGGATCGCTACCTCTGCTGTTCTTAGTTTTCGACCTACAACCGCTCTGACCTTTACTTTCCCTCACCTTCGGCCGCCTCTACTTCCGACATGATGTATAACTTTTCTGCCTGATGCCTAAGACTTTCCTTCTTGAATTTGAATTTTGAGTTCATTTGTGGCCTTCAGGCATCTAAGGCTCAGGCCGGACTTTCCTTCTTGTTTCGATCTCAAGAATCACCTCCCGAAGTTTTCCCACACCTTTCTGTTCGGTTACAATTGTCAACAGTCGATTTTGGATTCCTTGGCAACCCTGTATCTCTTACACGAAGCGGAATTCGAGATTTTGCCAGAGGACATTTTTTCTTGTTTTGATTTCAGGAATCACCTCCCGAAGTTTTTCCACATCTTTCGAGTTCACCTTAAATATATATATATATATATATATATATATAAAACTCAGTGGTGAATACCTCAAGTGAAGATCAGTGTTCAATATTACTTTGATTCGATAAACAGAAGTCGAATAAGAAAACTACTTATAAATAATATTAAAGGGATGTCATATTAAAAGAAGTTGATAACACACGATATACTCAAAGGGCTTGGAATAGCAGTTAGTTTATTACTTATCATTATCCATTACCTCAAATATTTAATAGAGGAAGTCTACCAAGTTCGTTCCTTTAATGTGTACAATCACTTATTCATTAAAATAAAAACATTATTCAAGTCCTTAATCTTGGAGTTTCAGTCTTCAAACAATATCAGTCTCTACCTTATTGTATTTTTCTAATAAGCTAGGTTCACGAACAAACCTCCACAAGATATAGTTAAATATTTCAGTGGTGTTTTCGTTTCTCCTGCAAATTGCATTTTACAAAAAAAGGTCAGTTTTCCCCGTCTTGTCCTGTGCAACCGGTATGATAAAATGGGGTACTCATTCAAATAAATAGTCAATTTCATCAGACATCGAAACTCATTAAAATAAACCTATAATCTCTGTTTATGAGGGCAGAAGCTATGAGAACAGTTATAATGATATAGGAAGATAAAGCTTCAAAAATAAACCATTGTCAAAGATAGACGAAACATGCCATTTCTGTTTTGATAAGTTATACAAAAATTGAAACATAGTTTTCAATATTTCCAAAACAGTCTATCTTTATATAAAACCGTTTTAATTGCTTCAGGAAATACCTACTTTGAATCTCGACACAAAAAGCGAACTCTATTTTGTCCAAAAGCTTGCCTCCCCATTTTGTCCAACTGTCTAAATTTTAACATTTGAAGATGGTTCTGCTCACGGCGGAAAGCGAATTCTTTTGCTTTGTTCTTCGTAGCGTAATTAGTTGAAACAATAGAACTATCACGGAGACGACTATCATAGACTATCGAAACTTATTTGCTTCCTTCATAGACTATCGAAACCACGTATTGATGCATTTCAATTTGTACGATAAAATGTACAAAAGATGCTCAAATAATTTTTGCAAGTCAGGAAAACGTACACGAAGTGACGAAACATTAAAATTTTGAACCTATATAAAGAGATTTCGAAATTTAAAAAAATGCAATTTCTTGTGGAGTGTCCATGTTACTAACAATCTTCACACTAAAATAAATCTTTGATATTGTGTTATTTGTATGTGGCATTTTGTAGGCGGAAAACAACGGTTCTGAGGTAGAGGTGACATTGAGGTGAAACTTCCTCCTCAAGGAGTTAGCGGCTTTGCCGTCGCGTGAAGCTCGGTTGTTCTGACTGATGTAGTACAAGGTAAAGACAGCGGTGACGCCACAGAAAAGTGAGGTACAAATTCCTGCGACTTTCTCCATATTCTCCGAATTAATCCCTCTCCGATTATGTCATTTGCAACAATATGAAGAATCTGTTGCGGGGTCAAATACTCGCCTCTACCGGTACTCTGGAGCATGCTGTTCGCCAGTGGTTTCGCATCAACCCTAAAGATTGCTTCCGCAATTTCCCTCCTAGAGCTCCCACGACGATACTGCCGATGCATTGAGCTAGATGAAGAGTATGTCGACCGCGCCTGAAGGTTTCAAGAATCCAGCATGTATTCTTCCACTCCTATTTAGGTGAGTCTCAATCATTTTCGAATGCCCTCAATATGTTTTTGCATAGTACAAGTACCACTAGCGTATAATTTTAGTGATGTCACTACGTTCAAACATAGTCTTATAAATGAGTTTACAACACCGATTATTTGTCTGTTCCATAAACATAGAAATTGGTAGAATACCTAAAATCATAGGTTTTTTGTTAGTTGTTACCTTTTTTCTTAGGAAGAAAAGGAAATATTGTACCGAAATTCGACGACAACCTTTGCTGACACTAAACAGAAACAACAAAGCTATCTTTTATCATTTGTCCAATTCTACTTTCGTTTCTCGAAAACGAAGCGGCATCTGACAAGAAAATAATTGTTTTGATGTCACTAATTCATCTACGAACTGCGTAGAATTCTTTTACAACCTGGATATCAATACATATACACTGATTATACTGTAGCTACTTACATTTTGAGTAGTGTATGGTGGTAAAGTATTCTTGTACCTCAAAAATATATCATCAATGAAAGCATGCCAGCGGTAGAATACTGGATCCCGCATAGCCGTAGATGAGTCTGCCATGACTCCAAAGCTTTCCTGAAAAGAATATTTTGTGAATAACCTTTCTCAGTAATTAACATTTTCAAGTGTTAACTAATTCCGAGATGCTTACATATTCAGTTTACTATCGCACACAGCCTATCTTGTAAATCACAAATGAATTTTGTTATTCCCTTTTTTTTAGTTACTTCTGTCTCATTATAACATGCATATACCCACTACAACAGTTCTCTGTAATATTTGTAGTGCATACACTTCATTAAATCACATATCAATGTACATTTTTAATACAGTATTTGGTTTTGTTTCCAGCTCTACAGTTGCCGATAACTGCAAGGTTAGGTTAGGTTATGCCAGTGTCCAATATAAATACACTCATATTCACTATAATAAACTCTCTACAAACTTGCGGGTCTTTACCATCTTTTCAAAATGTTCAATCAAATATTTATTTTCTTCATTGGCTATAATTGTGATAAAAACCCTTCTCATAGCATACATGACTTCTTCCAACTCCTTATTACATTATTCTTTAGCTAGAACTCGCCATCCCATTTTTAATTCTGTGCGACCTCAATTAAATCATAATTCAAATAAAAATTAAAAAAATATGCATAAGATTTTCTCAAGTAATACTAATGTATGATGTCGCAATTAAATCTCCACCCTCCACGATGCCTTAAGCCTTCAAGATGGCATATCTCGATTTGTTACATGGTGCGATATACTTGGAAATTAAAGTTAAATCCTCAGAAATGTGCAGCTCTTTCTATTATCTAAAAAGAGGTACACCATTAAAAATAAATGTAAATGGTGTTTCATATCTCAGAGACATGGTGCTGTTATTGATAGCAAGTTCACGTTTTTCTGAACACATTTCTCATATTATTCGAAGTGCTTTGAGGAAACTAGGTTTGCTCAATCGCTTCACAGAAATTCGAAATCAGTCTGCACTTAGCTTAATCACTATGTGTTACCTACTATTGAATATTGCTCGCCTGTATGGTTCATGGCATATCCCACGCATCTCACTAAGCTACAATCTATTATAAATTTCTTTAGCGCTATACTGAAAGTCAGAGTTCCCGAATTACGTGCGTTCTCTAATACGGATTTAGCGAAAATATTGAATATAAAACCACTCCGAGCTCGCTTGTTCCCACATTTGTGATCTCCTTTTGTTGCACAAAATTGTTAAAGGCAATGTTCAATGTGAGACCTTATTGTCACAAATCAACTTTCGTGTACCTATCCAACGAAATATAAGCCTCTTTTATGTAAACAAACCCAGAATAAATTTGGTTGAAAGGTCACTTAGGGCTATAAACAGGATAACTACAAATTTCCTCCCACATACATTGCCTCTGAGAGCACTTGTAGAGCTCAGATAAACAAACTGTATTTGTAAATATTGTCATCTTGACGTTGTTGTACAGTCACGGAAATATGTACTGCTGGAGTATAGCAATTATTTAGTCTATGGTCTAGCATTTTTTTTCTATTTACCTTATATTTATGAACTAGATAGGCGCCCTTTAGACTAAGCCTACCACATCTGTTCCTCAGACATATCATGACTTAATCATAAATAACTGTATGTCTGATAAATATAATTTAAATAAAAAGTTAAATGTTAGTTTTTATTCAATTCCCGCAGTACATATTTCCCTGACTGTACATATTGTTGCTGTTCTGGTTAATTTCTGTTAATGTTTCGATATAAAATGGCCGACATGTTTTGTATTTCGAACTTATTCGTAAATGAATTGGAATAATAAATAACAACACAAGTAGAGAAAGGTTAAAAAAAAACATGGCGTCCTTCGTATATATATATATATATATACTAGATGATCTTTACACTTACCAGAAACCGATGGTCTGGGTCGTGAATGAATGCAAGTGCAGTATGACCGCTATTATGAAGATTTCCATAGAGGTCTCTATTTACAGACAGAATCGATGATTCTATGATGTTGCCTAGCCTATCGATTCCAGTTTCTTCTGTTAATGACACTCGTCCCCCATTTTCCTGTAAAATTTAAGAGAAAAAGAAGAAATATTTAGAATCACACAACATCTCGTAGTCAGGGTGGTATTACAAAATTTACAGTAGTACAGGGGTTAGTGATCAAGGGATGAATGTTGAAAGGAGTAGGGTTATTTAACATGGCAGCTAATATATCATAAATACCAATTCGATCTCAGTTCTTATAACACGTTTATGAAAATAAAAGAAATAAAATTGTAAATCGCCCAAACCCATTTACATTACGGTCATTATTGTACCGCCTGCGTGGAAGCCAAAGGGCTCTAAGAGCTCTTTTACATGACGGCGTTACTGCGATCCTTCTAACAAAAACTATGCTATTAAATGTACGTGTCAAACCACACTGTGAAAACGCTCGTGTATATACGTACATTTAAATGCATGGGTTCTGTTAGAAAGTATGGTTGATTGCGGTAAAACCGCCGCGTTATTTCCCGCTCGTGTAGATGGAACTTAGAAGCTCTGTTATAACACATTTAATCATAAATATAAGTAAACAACAACCAAAAAGGCCTCAAACATGATGAAGGTGGGAATTTTCTCTCAACCCTGGGCAATGTACTACAAAGTTGTTTTAATAAAACATCGCGTAATTGTCTTATTTTAGTGGTATTTCTTATGCACATTCCGTTACTCAAACGTTTAGACGAGACACTTTAAAAGTTAATAAACGTAAGTATTTTTGTCAAGTTTCTAGATTAATATGCATAATTAAATTAAATGTTTTTGTAAACTTACATCTAGTACAAATCCTTGGTGTATTGCTTCAAGAATCCTGTCTCTCCATCGCACAAGGTCTTGAATATCAAACTGAGCCTCATCGACTTCCCGGTTCACATCCTGCATAACAACAACCAGAAATAAGATATTTACACTACTGTCGCAATGTTTAATACTTTTGAATGCACATAGAAAAATATACAAACGTCCTAATTGACTTTGCTTTTCGAAGA
Source organism: Lepisma saccharinum (assembly GCA_022664845.1). Taxonomy (NCBI): domain Eukaryota; kingdom Metazoa; phylum Arthropoda; class Insecta; order Zygentoma; family Lepismatidae; genus Lepisma; species Lepisma saccharinum. The sequence goes on along the minus strand of JAGDQP010001368.1, from coordinate 33,769 downwards.
ATCTCATTTGAAAGGCAAGCAAAAGAAATAGCATAGGTAAGACATTGGAGTGTTATATTCTTGTAGTTAAATCCTTCACTATTACGACAATGAAATATCAACATATTATTGAATATGACAGCATTAATTTAGTGTAATATCTATTCTTTGATATATCCAGTAATTAATAAAAAAGTAATTCGTTGGTTGAATAGTAATACAGCATACAGTATATAACGATAAGACTAATATCAGTATAGAAATAGCTCCGGAGTTGCACTCAACACATTCATGACATGAGTCGTCACTAGAGTCACGTTTCAAACTTGAAGCAATAGCATAAATCATGAAAATGAGGTGTAGATTCCGATTTTAAGAAATTCAAGTTATACTTGAAGATCGTATTACTACTACCATGATATTTTAAGTTTGTTTACATCATTACAAAGTACAAATGAAACCTTGTAAATAGTTTATGATATTCAACATATTGTAATTCGTTAATTTTCTTTCTCGGTAACACAAAGTCTGTTGAAAGGTCATTTGACTCTTGTACGTGATACATACGATATTTAAAACTGCTTTAATGACTTCGTAAATCTAGCTAAGGAAGAGAGGAGGAAGATTGGAATATTTTAAATATGGTATTGTACGGAACGTGTATGGTATGATGAAGTATGACTATCGTAATGTCGTTTTCATTGCAAACGTAACATACAGGGATGCATTGCTTGTCGCATGTGAAGAAATGTTGCAGCCATTAATTTCACTAGAACCCAAATAGAGGTATGTCACCCGTCCAACTTCGCACAATCGTTCCAAAATTAATAATTCTTACGTTAAAAAGAGCGCAGAAATTGTGTAGAGCTAAAGCGTACACTCACTGAATTTTGGCTTATCAAATTGAAATTTCTGGCGGACACAGTTGACAAGATTCCCATAGTTGTAAATACGGTAGACGTATTGAATGGCCCAATATAATTAAGCTGGGTCAACTTGATGCCGGTATTCGATTATTTTTGCCTGGTGAATTTTGCGTCTTATTGGTTGACCTATGCCTAGGTGAGTGGAAGCAAAGAATGGATGAAGATCTAGCTAAGGAAGAGAGGAGGAAGATTGGAATATTTTAAATATGGTATTGTACGGAACGTGATGTTCAGTTTTTTTTAATCAATTACACCTGCACGTACTCATGACTTGTGTTGGCTTCAGGGTCACTAGAAGTAGATCTGTCTCCCGTATTTAGATCCATGGAAGATTCCAACTCAATGTAATTCCAACTCATTCGACTATGGGAAACAACTATTGGTTGCATTTCTCTAGGCTTTGTTGGACGTGTTTGATTTAATAGCGGATGTAGAGACATCTTCTGATATTTATCAACAGATGTCACGCGTGTCGAAGGAGGTTACAAATCATTTACAAACCCTCGGAGTGACAAAACTAAGGTACCTTCACTGTTGTGCTGCCAATGTGTGTGTAATTCCACAAAATGTGTGGAATTTTGACAGTTGTGTGTAATTTGTGTGGAATGGAATGCTGTGTGGAATATGTGTGGATTTCCATAAAAAATCACAAGATAAACTTCTAAATGCGTTATGTATTCATATTTTCTTGACTTTACTGAAGAGACTTCACATTTTCCCCTTTCATCTAGAAAAGGATAAAAGGGTTGAAGTATCTTAATCACTTCCTTCTTTGGTGGCAACTGCAATTTCAACGAGCGGCAACAGATGATCTTCATTTTTGTCTCAAATTCTTCCTTGCTGTCTATGTCTTGTGTATCCTACCGCGCCATCCCATTCTTTTTCAGTAGAGAAATATAATTTACCACCAAAACGAGAAGAAATTATCACACTTTCAGTTCCTGTTTTCATGAGCTCCTTGTTGAAAACTGGCATGCGATTGAAACACATGTAAATCACCTGTGAAACTACCATGTGTCGAACTTCGTTGCTCGAGGTCTATGACAGTAAGAAAGAGGGAATCGCAGGAGGGTTTGTAAAGAACAATTAGATGAAAGTCATCTCTTTTTCGCTCTCTTACTTTTTCCTTCTCTCTCTCTCTCTCTCTAACATGCAACGTTTTATTACAAGTGGGTAAAATTTTTCATATCTACGTATAAGTGATGAGAATCCTGGGGGCCAGGGATGAGAATTATAATTATACACAAAAACTGTACAGATTGTATACAGAAATTGAAGTTCCGTGGGGCGGGGGGCACAAAGCTGAATCCCTTGGTTATGTCGCTGGAAATCGAAGTTACAACTACCTATGTACCCCATGACAACTTCAATGACTTTTTTTTTTAACAAGAATATATGCTGGTATTTCTACTTCATGTCCTTGCTTGCTAAAAAGCATGTTTCTTCATTTGAATGGGGAAAGTATAGCATGTTTTTGTTAAACAAGATTGGCGTGTGGAATCTATGTGTATTTATCAATATTAAGTGTGTGCAACTGTGTGGATTTCACATGTATGCATCCGGCAGCACTTTTCAGTATTTCCTACTTGAAGGGCATAGGAGCTAGCAGTTAGTTCCGCGAAAGAAATATATATATATATATATATATATATATATATATATATATATATATATATATATATATATATATATAAAAGACTAGCTAGCAGTTAGATTGGAACGCAGCAATTGTGTGTGGATGGGTGATAGTGTTTCTGTTCCTGATGTCTTAAGTATCATCTCATAAAAGTCTGTAATAATAACATATATTTTGGTCCTTTTGAGCAGCAACACAGCTGGGCAAAGTCTAAAGTCTGGGAAATCAATTGAAGGGCCTTTCATAGTTACCGACCTACTTTCACTACTCCGTTTTGCCCAGTTCTCTCGCATGTATACCATATTAAAATACAAGATAATTTATCGCGAATGCAACACTCATAGGAAGAGGGTGTTCAAATAAATGAACACGGTATCATTAGTACTGAAGATGCTCTGTTGGCGTTGGTGGTGCTGGTGTTGTGGTTTGTAACATTACAGATTGTAGAGGTAGTAAAAACTGCGACTTGGTATTAAAAAAAAAAAAAAAAAGATGCTTTAAAATATAAATTTGCGAAACAGAAAGAATACTTACTCTCAAAATCATGTTCTTGGGTCGCGGAGGAAAAATTTTACTCGCGTTTATGCTGTCCAATTTAGGAAAATAAGCTTCCGGAATCGGATCATTCCAATTGCTGAGACGAATCGTACGATGTAAATTGTTGCAGAATCGCTCAAAATTATACCTGTGAACACAAAAAGACACGACATCAAATAAATTATACCAAGTTGGAAACTCTTGCTCAAAGAGAGTAAGTTTTTTTTTCTTCGAGTTGGACAAACGTTGTTAACACAGGTTTATGAAAAGAGATGTTATTAAAACATGAATATGTTTTCTTTTCAAATACACTGAAGCAATAGTGTTTAAGAAATGTTGTGAATATTGTTTACAAATCACAAATATAGGTGAAATTCAGTTTTTAGAAGATAGTACGCAAACATAACACATAGCTCCAATTCAAAACATTCTAAAATATTTTCAAAATGAATCTAATGTGAATCACGAATTACAGATATGAAATACTTAAAGCCAAGAATAAAGCATTGAAACAGCTAATGGTATTGACATAACGAAAGTATTCGAACATTATTCTGCAAAATATGTTATTCTATGAAGAGACAAAATTACTTTCTAATAATATATAAGAAATATTTTAAAAAAAATGATAGTAGTTACTCCTTCCTTATCTCAAATTACTCCTGCTCATACTTTAATTCAAAACAGTCTGATCTTACAACAACGGTCTAAGGGCCTATGAGTAGGACAGGGTTACTAACAGCAAGTGAGAAATTACTTTCTCGTTAAGGAGGTGTATGTCGCTCGCACCTCACCCCCCTCCACATTTCAGTTCATTCTAAATACCCGGTGAAGCGACATATAATTATTCAAATGCGGAATTAATACCATTACGAACTCTACATAGTAATACTTTATTTACAAGAATATGGAAATGAATTAAATGACTGTCATTTATGCAACCGGCCTAACTGTCTTCAATAGCGGGTCACGGCTCTTACTAGGATACGATCGTTTTGAGCTTGTTGAATGATTTTCTCAATAATTTTTACAATGAACGGTATTTAACACAACATACTTCGTTTTGCATCAAATCGCTTTCTTTGGCTCTAAAGATTTCTTTTACGTACTTCATGATTACTATTATCTCTATGTATATATCTTCTCTGAAATAAGCGGCAAAGGACATAGAATGAAGCTACAATTAAACAAAGACTTTCATTAATAAACCAACTTTTGTCACTTTGAATACGGAATCTGTTGCTGACGTCCCCGGACAATCACTTCTCCCGAGAGATGGATTATAAACGACTGTCTTATTGATTTCTGCCATTGTTTCTATTGCCAAGCCGAGAGATTTCTCCAAAATTGTTGTGTTAGCTAACGTCTACCTTCCGACATTACTCTTGGATTGTAACAGTGAAAACTGATACTAGTCACATTGAAAATCACTTACAACGGCATATATGAACTATGCTTGCTTCCTAATATGTTTTTGGTGTTCAGAGCTTCTGTAGTGCTTTGTTTCAACATATTTACTAAGTTGTGAATTACGTAATGATGCCTATATGTTCTTATTCTCTCGTTGTCTGTCTTCAAACTTTGGAATAGCAAAGAAACGATTGAAGATCGTCGCGGTTTTGAAATAGTATTCGTCAAGATGTACACTAACAAGAATGTGATCTAGTGTGGATTCACCATAAGGCAGCCTTTTCATACACACACTAGTCGCGTTCTTTGCTTGCGATATGGCTGAGTAGCCGATTGTAACTCATGTCAACGCATTTCTATTGGTTATTCATAGAAATCGCAAGCACAGTACGCGGCTAAAGCGTACGTGAAAAGCCGGCTGACCATTAAAAAAATCTGCTGTTTCAGGGTTTTTAAGAGAACAAAAGGACGATGATCCAGTCTTATGTATCGTATGAGTGAAGAACGATAGCTCATTATATTTCTGTAGCACTATACTGAATAAATAAACGAGTAAAACATAATATTTCTTTACCAATTAGTGTTTTCATGACATTTTTCTTTTTATTAAATCTCTATCCCATCCAAGTTAAATTTAATTCACTTTACACGTTTTCGTGTTATCCGATGGTCTCTGTTTTCTGTCAGTAGCAATGACCTGTACTTAACGATACTGGAGCGCTCGATCAATTTGTATCTACATGCCGCAAGAAGAAAGATTTAACCTTGTTAGTCCATGTTTGGTTTAATCTGAAATAGGCCAAACTTTGAATTCTAACGCAGCTTTTTACGCTGTTGTAGCCGTGTGGTCCGTTTTTAAATGTATTATCTCAGTTTATAAGTTATTATTCACATTCTGGACTGTACACATAATAACTAATCCTGTAAATAACATTGATTTTATTTGCAGGAAAAAAAGACACTAATGGAAACGTCAACAACAAGCGAGAAATCGTGAGTTAGATCTACAAATGGATAAGTGATGTGTGTCTGGCTCATCGAGCTCTACGTAAACGATACTGGAGTGACTACTTAGTGTTGAAAGATAGACGTCAGAGGAAATAAAAATACTCATTTGTCCACTTCCATTCTAATCCAATGTGGACCAAATTTTCAGTTCTATGTCACTTTTATACGCTTCTTATCGCTGTGTGGCCCGTTTTTTTTAATTTAATTCTTAATTCCTGAGTTATTCGTAGAATAGTATACCGTATACTCTGCAAAGAATAGAAAATACTGCAAATAATATTTACATTTTTTTGCCAGAATTAGGAGACAAATATAAAACGGGCCACACAGCGTTATTAAGCGTAAATAACTGAGTTAGAACCGAAAATTTGGTTGATATTGGTTTAGACTGGAAGTGGACAAAAGAGATTAAGTGTGCTCTCCACTCCCTGGCTTCATATGAAATTTTCAATGACTGCAGTCAGTCCAGTATCGTTTTTGATAGAGGTCATTGGTCTGGCTTAAGAGACTAACCTTAGGTTGGTTTTTCATGCACACGCTAGCCGTGTGCTTCGCTTGCTATTTGCCTGAGTAACCAATTAAACACGTCTTTAAATATTTCTATTGGCTGTTTAGAAATCGCGAGGAAAACACGAGTAGTCGAGCGCGTATACATATAAAATGCCGGCCTGATTCGTATTGCAACTATCATAAATTGAGGTTCACTGATCAATCTTGTAAGACAAATTTATAATAAAATATGTAAACCACACATAAACAAAGCATAATCTATATTTCTTTTATGGTACAATATAATAATGTAATTCCATTTATTACCTGGCCATAATTTGTTGATGCATATAATAAAACAATTCACCTCTTCTGTCTTTGTCAACAACCTCTCGTGGGCCCCGAGTGGGGTAGATGATATGCCAATGTATATGGTGAAGATTAATGCCTATGTCCTCACGAAAATAGGCTAACCGATGTTCATCTTCGAGATCAGTAGCTGTGTGGTCCTTAGGGATTTCAATTGGAGTCTAAGAGAGAAGTCCAAAAAGATAATTATAAAAAGTGTATCTTAATACTCGTATTTCATTAACGATAGCTATTTGTAATGTTGTAATGTAGGCCCTACTTGCTTGTAAAATCTTTTCTATTATAAAACAGTCAACTTCCACATCTTGAAAACACCTTTTGCGCTGTAAAATAAACGTTATTTTTCATAATTAAGTCTATTCTGAAATATGAATCTGTATAGTTTGTTTGGCTTATATAGACTCGTGTATGTTCGAGTATTGTCGAATGTTGGTACTTGCGTTTAGGTAAAATTAGGTTAACCTACTTCAGGAGTTGAAAATGATCAGATTTGGAATCTCATTTCGACCTCGTTCCAGCACTCCACTTTTTCGAATTTCTCGCTAACAAAATAAAGTAAAAAACAAATGAATATTTAGCTCCTTTGGGTGAACAACTACACAGCACTCTGTACCTTTGTACGGGTTGCAATAATACACTCATTTCGCTCAAACATCTTCTTATGTAATAACACTATCTAGCAACTAGCCCCTACTTTTGTTACAGAATACAATAACTTCTAATATTATAGAATGCAGGTGGTACTTTGCACATCCGTTCAAATTATTACCTAATCTTATATTTCAAGCACTCTATGTAGCTTCCGAACAACGCGCAAAACAAGTTCTAAACACAACATATTCTTTACTGCCCTACATATCGCATTTCTTCCATAAATTTTCCATCTTCTAGTTACAATGAACCCCTGTGTGTACCTAACAGTTTGACTGAGTAGCGCGCACAATACATTACTGTTATAATTTTATAAAATTAACATTTTCCACAACAGTTTAATGTGTAAATCATGGCGCGTCTGTGCTTTTTCACTTCCATTTTGTACAATTAATGTGTACCAAATATCAAAACTCCCATGGACTGAATCGCCTACGTGTGAGTAAAGTAATTTTAAATTCAACGTCAGATTAGCTGGATAAGTTTACTTTGATTTTCGAAAACATATGCTTATAGAACTTAACCGAGTTTCAATTTTGCACTGGTTCTGTAGTCTCTGAATAAGGTTTGTTAACCAGAGGCAATTGCGGATTTGAGTTCCACTGGGACAGTACCTGAAGATGTTCTAGAATTTAAAAACACCCCTCGTTTTGCCGAGATATAGTTGATATGACAACAGGATGAGGTACAACGTCAGTATGGTTGAAAGATGAGAAACGTCTTAAACACAAAACTCTAGGAATGCATTACCCGTCGTAGAACAACAGTATGGCCAGTCAGATCATGCGACCTCGCACCATCTGATTTCTCGTTTTAGGGTATCGTGAAAGATGAATTTTTTAGGTCAGAAACCACGCGAGGATCTGAATCACTTGCAATAGTTGATTAATCAGTCGTTCCAAGACTTGGAGGAGAATAGTAAGCAATGTTATGCTATCTGTAAATCGGTTTCCAAACGATATGAATTGCGTGTCAAAAATCATGGTCTCCTTCTGACTAAATTTTGGTGAAAAGAACTTCCATTTACTACAAATGAATAAGTTATTGCAGAAACTGAACTGGTGTGTTTCTGGCTTTCCGAGTGATATCTATAGCTAGGGTTTTACTGCGAAGGAGGTTAATAATTAACATGTCTTTGATTTTACTACGAGGAATGTTTCGTGAAAAATGGAGAGATACGTTTGCTACAGTGTAAAGATTTATACCTAAATTAATTTCTCTTTCTACCAATGCAATCCTTGCCGTTCTTGGTCCAACAGTGAACTGTTTATTGTTCACAGTGTAAAGGCAATATAAACATTCAAAATGGCGGGACGTTCAGTGACAAGCAAGTAATGTTTCTCCTATTACTGGATTATAGAATATCCAACTAAGGCTTAAACTTCATCCACAAAAGTACGTAACATCAAAATTGCCTGTTTAGCTTACATTTCGATTAGAAAATGACGGAGTTTTAAGCGTAAAATAAGTTGAACGTTCAAGGACAAATCACTTTGGCCAGTTTCAACCCATTTTCAGTTAACGTTAAGCTATTACAAAGAAAATGTTAAACTTTAAAATGGAGTTAGTTTTACCAATCTTTTCACTAAAAGGCTTACACTATATCCACGTTTAAGAGTAAATACCACAAAACGCTAATTTTCGATTTTTATTTCTCCATAAAGCGGAGTAACTTTCATCCATTTCGTGTTTAAACTTTTTACAGTGTTGTTAACGCCAAAGACGGAGGTTTGTGTTTCTGTTGAGAGAAATGGAAAAGACAAGAAAGGTGTAAAAAGAGTGGCGTATAAGCAGGAAGTAATTAGATGAAATCAGAGCAAAGGCTTAGAATATGTGAACTATTCGAGAAAACTAGTGGGAACCAAGGAGACTGCAATTGTGGGTATTCTAGAAAATATTTTGAACACACACTTCACCCGGACATCGGCTAGAAATTTTCAGTAAATTTTCCGTCATGGATTGCATAAACAGTGAAGGAAAATAGACTCGCAGTAGCTTACGGAAATAGATCTTGTTGAATGGAGAAGGATCCTGACGACGGAAAGAGGAAACCATAAAGCCAACATCTCAAATATTCTATAAATTTAAACAATGAACGAATACAAGCGAAAAAAAAAAATATTCTTGGGTACCCACAGCATTGCCAACCATACTAGGAGTCAGACTAGGAGAATTACTGACTGAATTGGAATTTATTTATGGCCTTCACTTATCACTGGCTCAGCCCGAGATACAGTGGATAGATAATATAGCCGCTAAGGTAAGGTTATATCCCAGCATTCGCCTGTGAAACTGAGAAAAGCCCTGGCAAACTTCAGTAAGGGTGGTCGGTCGGCCGCGGGATTCGAAACAACGTCCCTACTCATTTTCAATCCAAAGTCTGTTACTCCCTGAATCACATGGACTGGGTCATTACTTGATGACAGCAAGAGTCATTTTTATATTATGTATCACTTTCGTAGCAAAATAATATAAAACATGTCACAATAAATGACCCGAAAGTTATTTTCACAGGGAATTCCTTGGTTACAGTGTCTAAAATGTGTTTTCTTTACTCACAATTTGTTTTCGAAGGTCTGTATTTTTTTTTATTTTAACATCATGCATAATTTCCACATAAAAATAAGTCAAACATGATATAGTAGACGAGTCGACAGTTACTTTTCTGATAAAATTTTTAGTTTGTTGCAGAAACCGGACTTCTCCATGCGCGTTAGAGGCCTGTATCTGGGAAACTAAGTTCGTTAGAAAGGTCTTTTCCAATATGACAATGTGCCATCTCCTTATTAACTATTAGGAAAAATCTGGTTTCATTTCGAATCATATAAACAAATTTTGTTGAATATCTCAAAATGCTGTCGTGTGGACAAGTCCGTTTTCTGCAATGACAGATTCAAGTAATGATACACAGGGATGTTTGTAGGGGTATAAATATACATTTATTCCCTAGACATATTTCACAACTTGGATTTTCCGAAACCAATTTCTGGACACATTTCAATTAATATTTCTGATAAAATGCAAGTAATATCATTAAATCAAAATTGTGTACGTGCAAATTGTGTACCTTCCTTAAGTTCAGAGAACTCCTCTAGTAAAATTCCAGTGGCATTTTGTAACTTATAACTAATTTTCCAAAAATGCTTATCATTGAGAAAAATTACGAGTATGAACGAAACACAGCTGTTTCACAGCTAATTGACAATTGTATAAAGCTTGAAAATGTCCCAGATGTGTTGTGCTGTAACACGACAGAAACGTGCGTTTCGAAAAGGTTACTTACTGGCTGACGCACAGAACTCTGTATAAAGGGACTCTAATGGGGCCACATAATATGGTTGCCGCTCAACCCTAAATTTGGTCTCATGTGATTTCATGAAATGCCTCTCTATTTTATCTTATACTCTAAGGTTTCAGCAATTCTCGTTAAGAACTATACACTAAATAAGAAACGTGGAATTTTGTACTCTTTTTTTTCGATGGGAATGTGTTCATAATAAAATGTATTTTAATGGGAAAGAGCGTTTTTTTAGCAAAACACTCTCGCTTTGAATGGAAAATGCGGTCTTTTGAGATGGGAATCCATTGCTTTACTGATGTAATTTATTTTTCAAACCTGGAAGAGCTATTTCTCATCCTTATAGAGTAGTTCTTAATGCATCATGCGTACTAATGAAGTTTTTACCATTTTTACAGCAAAGATTAGCGAAAGGCGAAACCCTGCTGCGAAATAAATTGCGTTTAGTTAAAAAAGACAACAGAAGGACTGATAGCTGTTTTCCAATGATAACAGTATACCAGAAGACGTAAATAGGAACATATATACAATAATCATCTTTGAATGTGGTTGTCAAGTAGCTTACGGGACGAGAAACACTTGTCGAAGCGGCTAGCGGGGAAATAGAGCTTCGGATAGCTGGTCGGGCAACCGAGTTCAATTCTCGCCAAGGTGAGGTCTACGATTGGAAATTCATCTAATAAAATTACATTTCAATCGAAAAGAGCGTCCATAGATCACACGTTTTTCCGAGTGGAAAAATTTTCATCTTTTGTTCGATGAAATATCGGCTCTAAAACAGTGGTTTATCATTCCGCTATCGTAAGGTGAAATATCCCACTTAATTCTGCTGAATTTCGCTCTTCAGAATATAGTGTGTGACCATACGGTAAAGTAATTTAAAGAGTTTTTTTTTTTAGTAAAGCGACTTTTATTTCATCCCGTATTTAAATGGTGCGCACACCGGGTTGAGCAACGTGAAGGAGCGAGGCATCCACAAATAGCGGTAAGTACTTATTTCCAACTTGGGTGTTTGCTGTGCGGCTGGCCTGAAGTATGCATACTACAAAATACATGTGAAATATAACCAACACCCGCTAAATTAATTCATGCATAAATACAATAAATACATATTTATTCAATGATAATAATCGTCAAGCATGAAACTATTTAAAATATTATAAACAATAGTAAAGCTGACCATGTTTATTATGTAAATAAGAATAATTTATGTAAACAACAACAAAAAACAACAGACTACAAATATATTGGTCACCAGTGCCCTTGGAACGAGCATAAATGGTAATTTTGAAATGGGTCTTTCAGCCTATTTCATATGTTATCGAACTTGCATTATCTAACCTTTTATTTTGGGGATGTCTTAATACAGCGCTTTCCGCAATACCTGTGCTCTGATAAGACAATAGTGAAAGTCCTGCACGTGCTGTGTGCTTTTATCATATGTGGAAACGACACAAAAGTGGTAGTACCTGACGTAACAAGCAAAACCTGCTGAGATGTTATTGTTGATAATTACAATTCTCTCAATGAAAGCAAATTATATTTGTTTCTACTTAATGTTATCTGGTAGATTTCTTGCGCTTAGTGGTTATGGAAGTGTTAAATATTTGGTCGACGCAGATGGTGTTTCTTAGTGAAAATCAGTGAGTTCAGTTTATAATATAACAGTACCACAGAACAAATAACGGGAAGAGTTTCTTTGACGTTTTCGTGTAAACTTTGGTACTAGCGACACTTATGTTTTAAGGGCTGATTTTCATGAAAGATTGCGTTGCTTGCGATTTGGATGAATAGCCAGTTGAAACTCGTGTTTTATTTCGTGTTCTAAGTGTAAGGTCTCCTTTCCTTGGAAGCTTGCGTTGCTTGCTTTGCGTGCGATTTGGGTGAATAGCCAATTGAAACACGTGTTACACTTACCTTATAATAAAACATGTGTTTCAATTGGCTATACTTACCCAAATCGGACGCAAAGCAGCAACGTAAGCGGTCATATAAGGTAGCACTAACACGCGTTTCAATTAGCTATTCACCCAAATCGCAAGCTTCCAAGGAAAGCAGCCCTAAGGACTTATTTTCGTGAAAACTTGCTTTGCGTGCGATTTGGGTGAATAGCCAATTGAAGCACATGTTACACTTACCTTACAATAAAACGCGTGTTTCAATTGACTACTCACCCAAATCGCAAGCAACGCAAGCTTTCATGAAAATCAGCCCTAAATTGTCGTCTTTAAATAATTCGTACATTGATGCTGGAACACTGCAAAGTCTGTGAAGAAATGACACCTGGAAATTGCAATCAAGAACCTACTTCGTTTCGCAAAATAGTCGGCTAATTCTGCTGGAATTGGAAATATCAGGTACTAACATGTAATTGTAACATGTAAATATTGATTAAACTATAATATTCTGAGACAAAATATAAAAGAAAAAAAGTTTTTGTAATCAATATTTTCTGTTGCTTTGTGTTATTGCTTTTAATGGATAACGTTATTACTTTCAATCGCCATTTGTCGTGTATTCGTACTACTTGAATGTTTATAATAAATATGACGTAAGCTACTTCTTCACATTAAAGGTTTTATTTTAAATTGACGATGAAATATCAGTCAACTACACGTGCTTGAGGTTATGTTATTTTGCGAAACAAAGAAAAGGTTCTTGAATGCAGCATATTTTATGATTTGTTTTCAATAAATGCCAAATAGAAAATATTTATCTAATATAAGAGCTAATCAGATTCCACATTTAGAAACCAATAGCATTCGTTGACTTTAAGAGCTAATTCGATTCCACGATTTTTAAAAGCCAATAGTATTTCTCGACTGTCTCCTGGTCTCCCGACAACTTAACAAGTCAGATGGCAGTACGATCTTCTTTTTATACTATGTATAGTATAGGGATTAATAACACCTCTTGTTACTGTTCTGTGGCAGAACATTGCACTAGAAATCCATGCATGTAAATACGGTAGACGGATCTACTTCTAGCGACTCGAAATTGAAGCCAGCACAAGTCATGAGTATCTCGCAGGTGTAATTGATTAAGAAAATCTTTTCCTTAATAACTTTCTGTTTCCATAAGAGAGAATGAAAAGGCAATACTTGTTATAGAAGGCCTAAAATATGGGGCAAGTCATTCTGGTGGAAGTACCTCGTGCCTTCCATCTCTTGACTTCACTCCCCTCGCCCAGAAAACAGCCTCACGTTATCTTTATTCTATTTATAACTCTATGGCGTTTCACATGCAAAGACCGTTGAAACCAAGAAGCTCTACGTAACTATACTGGAGTGATCGACTAGTGTTGAAAGATATACGCCAGAACAAACATTTAACCTCGATCGTCCATTACCAGTCTAAACCAAACATCATTATCATGTTCGGCCGTTTTCTATCCAGTGCTGGATGAAGGCCTCCCCCTTTTCTCTCCACATATCTCGGAGTACTGCTATGAACTCAATTTTCTGTTCTAACTCAGTTCTTTACGCTTGTTATCGGTGTGTGGCCTGGTTTTTTATTTATGTCTTATTTCTTGCGTATGCACGTAGCGGACTGTGCATATAATACATGCTATAAATAATGTTAACGTCTTTCGTAAACACTCAGACATAAATCACAAAACGGACTACACACACAGCGATCAGAGCTAGAAGTTAAAAACGAAGTTAGAAATAACAATTTGGCTCACATGGGTTTAAACTGGAAGTTTACAATCAACATTAAGTGTCCCCTCAGAACTGGCCTCATACATTCATTTTTTTTAAAAAAAATCATCGATCAGTCCAGTATAGATGGATATCACTAAGTAGAAACTATGTCTTTGTTCCATGTATGATTGTGATTGTGACCTCTAACTTGTCATGGATTTAAATAGGTAACGGATCTACTGTTAGCGGCCCGAAATTGACGCCAGCACATGCGCGCATACCTAGAGTACCTGGTAGTTGTAGTAGATTAAAACTGCATATTGCAATATTCATCGATTTCTTCCTAAGCATCACGTCTTCACACTCAAGCATAGACAAACCAATACTTGGTCAGACAAGCAAGTTCATCCCAATCATCCAGGCAAGATTAATCGAAAACTGGCGTCAAGTTGACCCAGCTTAATTGTATTGGACTAGTTAATTCATTACCTATTTAAGTCTATACTAACACAAACATGAGACATGTAAGAATTGTTGATTACTTAATTATACGAGATAAACAATCAAAAGGCGATAGATAGATAGCCCTGGAGATCCAAAAAGTATAACGAAAAAATGGGCGAGAAAGCAAAACTATTGTATCTAGGCATGGTTGTCCTGTCGGGATCATGAATCACGTCTTCCCTTCCCCCCCTCCCCCGCGATTAAAAATAGCCTAATTCGCACACTGATTATGTATCTAACTTATCATAACACCTCGGGAGATGAACACAGAAAGTTCGGTATAGAAATGAGTGTGTGAATGACAACAACAGAGCACTTATGGAACACTTTTCGTTTTACGAAACATGTACGGAACAGTCATAGTCACGGTACACAATCATTACATTTCTGTCAAAGCTTAAAACAAATATTACAATATTAACAACAGTGTAAATATGTTGTATAATAATATATGATGACCTCTAAATTGTTCGTACGCACGCCCTACAAGAAAAAGGACCCTTTTATACATGAAGACTATCGCGGAATACCTTGGGCTATATTTACATGCCTCGCGAAGCACTAGTGTTCCATGGAACACAGTTTGGGAAACTCTGCAATAGAGCGATCTAAATAAGAAATTGCACAATAGGCAAAACTGTATTTTTCGCGATTTATTCACATGGAAGTGTTTTAGCGTCAGATTCAAAATAACACATTAACTGGTCTTTTTTTTTAAATGTACACTGTTTCCATTTCAAAATAATCTATTATAAATTTCAAACGAACCATTTTTTAAATCTTAGCTCGTATTTATTTTTTAGCGTCTACTGGCTATTTGAACATTTTATTCTTGTACAACTGAAGCATATGCGCGAACAAACGTCTAAGTGACATTTTCAAATAAAAAACAGCAACAAAAAACATGAGTACATTTTTATATATAACAGGAAAAATATTGGGCATAAAATATTCATACTTTGCACAACAGCGGACTTTAGTCTAACATGTCTTCGTGCAAAGTATGAATATTTTATGCCTCACATTTTTCCTGTTATATGTAAAAATGTATTCGTGATTTTTTTTTTAATTTGAAAGTGTCTCTTAGACGTTTGTTCGCGCATACACTTCAACTGTTGCATACTCAGATTCATAAAAATAATGTTCGGTGGGATATTATATTGTAAGTGAGAAAAAAACCCTGCTCAATCTGACAACACTGGACTGGTATACATAGTAGGACAAACAGGGGACAACCGTCTTACATTTGAGGAGTTCGCTGGAAGAACGGCTTAACCTGGGTTAAGTCGTTTTACCGTCTCGTGGCCTATTAGCTGTATTAGACTTCCAAGTATAAGAATATATGAATACTAGCTGTTTTTCCAGCCCGTTGGTGCAGGGACCAGAGGTTTCTCGCCCACTTACCCCGCC
Source organism: Lepisma saccharinum (assembly GCA_022664845.1). NCBI lineage: Eukaryota > Metazoa > Arthropoda > Insecta > Zygentoma > Lepismatidae > Lepisma > Lepisma saccharinum. Next base: position 17,908 of record JAGDQP010001368.1, on the reverse strand, counting down.
CACCTCTGCAGGATGTCGAACCGAAAAACTTAGATATCTGTTGCTAATGAATCGAAAGGAAGGATTTTCATATTTGCCCACGTAGAGGTAGTCAACCCGGCAAATTGCATTGTGGCTTGCTCACTGCTCAGCCTTTAGGGATATATCTGACAATCACGGCACCCTGGTCCCCCTTTCGGGGGTGTCAACCTTTTAATCTGGTAGTTAATGTTCTAGATCCTAAGGAATATATGTGCCAAATTTCGTTCGAATCAGTCAAGGGGTGTAGAATTATTTTGCGTTCAAACAATTAAACAGACAAACACGAAGAAGATGGGTAAAAAGATAATGCTATGCCCTGTGCGATACGCATGGGGATGTGAGCTTATAGTGTACCCAGCGGGCACTTTATTTGAATGTAACAAGGAAAACTATTGGAATTTCCAACGATCCTCCCCCACATAACTCCTGCAAGTCATATACTTTTGTCATACATGCCTGTGATAGGATATGAACCTGATTCACTTGCACTTCTTTTCCCACGAAGACAATAAGTGTATCAAAGTGTAAGTGATAGCAGCCGGTTGTGATTGTGATCTCCAATACGTTATCTATACGCATTAATTTCAAATTGAACAGATAATGTGTGATAGTTCCAAACGAATACTTTTACTCGGAAAAAAAAAAAAAATGACATGCTGAAAAGACAAACCCAAATTTGTTTTTCTATTCATAATATCTAATCATTTTGACATCCACTATCATGTCTCGTTTAAACTTTAATAAACCAGGTCTTCTTCTCATGATTAAATGACCCGTGTTCATCCTGACTCACGAGATAATACTTCAGAACTGATCAAGATCGACATGTCATATGGCACCGGTTAACAATCTACATTCCACGAAATTTGACACTTGAATGTACGATACGTTTACATCCAACTTTTCATTCCTTTCTAAATTTCACAAGGATAGACTGACTTATTTTGTACTGCAACTCGAAATCATCACTTGAAAAAGAGAGAGTAAAACATAAAGTGAAATTTACTTACCCGTGCACCCTGCTCAACAATACTCGCCTGCAAGCGAGCATCTGCAAATATTCTACTATCAAGAAATCTGTCTGGGAATATCTCACTGAGAGGCGGAATCTGTAAATTCTTTGTATCTTTACGATGAAGGATGGCTACTGACAAGGCATACACGAAGAGCCCTTGATTAACTCGATCTCGGCAGTAGACAGTAGCTGACAGGAACTCCTCATAAGTTCTCATCCCTACAATATTCGTGATAGAAGTAAATTACTTTATTTGGAAGATACACAATACATTTTTTTCATAGTAATTTTTCCATATTTCAGATACAGTAAAATACAGGTTTTTAAAACCAATAACGACATTTGACACAAACTATTTATATTTCTTAGAACATGCTGTACGAAGACACACTCGACAGATATCTTCCTACAAAAAAATAAGTATTTTGTGTCATATTTTAGTGTGATATCTTCTTCGCGACGTGCACTCGTGTGCGAGAGTCTCCTATTTTCTTTTCGCGCATGAACCACAGAGAAACCTTGAAAGGTATTGTAGTAGACGCAGGGCAGTACTGTCCAATAAATTAAGAGAAAGCTCGTGGCGTCTTTACGCAGAGGTTCAGATTCTAAAGATGGCGTTCTTTATGTTTGAAGAACAGCATATTGTAACGTCCTTAACGTTACATGTAAATTCAGGGTTTTTGCTTCCCCTGAATTACCTTATATCAAATCACCCTTTCGGCTATTCGTATATACGCTATGGACTCAAGAAAATAATGTCCATATTCATTTTTTTCAATAATAAGAACTTTCAAACACGTAAATCAAAATAATAATACATTAAAAGTTATCGCTATAAGCTTAGAAAATTGTTAATTCCGCGTTTATTTGAAATATACAGAAAATTAACATGTGTGTGTATGTAAACATATGTCATCCGGAAAGCAAAAATTGAACTTTGAAATTTAGAATATATGTGTGTGTATGTAAAGATGTTAACTATTGTCACGTGGCGCTGTGACGTCACGAAATCAAAGGTATATAAGTAGTGTATCCCGGGGAAGGGCTCACTTCTCCGAGCAGACCTCTGGTTACCTCTACGGAGGTGGCCTGACAGTGATTAGCATTCGGTGATCCCACACCCCAGAAGCCGTGGCAGAATATTGAGAGTATAATACTGAGAGGCTTCCATTAAGATCTCTTCCAGGTCCTTTACATAATTAAGAGAAAGCTCGTGGCACCTTTATGCAGAGGTTCAGATTCTAAAGATGGCGTTCTTTATGTTCGAAGAACAGCATATTATCCATTGTCTCCACTCGCGTTTTCCATGATTGTGCGAATAGAATAAATTATTATGGAGGACGACCGATAGTCCTTGGCAGTGAAAACTGTATGAAGCCTTCAAAACTTGGAAGGTCTCCTGCAGATGGCTTCTTTCTGCAAATGCTGGTCGATGAGCACAAGGCTTTAGGCGTCTCACTGTCTCAGGCAATCCTGACGGCATGACCGGTGCTTTTATTACATTATCACAATGAGTGAGACCATTTTTTAATACTGAAACCAAACGATTATCGTCTCAATAGAAACGCACTGACTCACCACCAGCGATGAAATTTCTGGTTACTGCCAGTGCTGAGACAATGATGATGGATAGCCATGTTTGGGACAGTGAGGATCTTCTCTCATTGCGTTTCCATTAGCACTACAGTGATCTATAGGAAGATACTTTGAAAACGAAGTTTCTACCAGGATTGCAAGGAAAAGAACCGCCAAAGACTGCAGCAATTTCACTTTAAGCAAGAGGCTTTCACATCGAGAGGCTTTTGTTCAGCAGTTTCTTACTGACAACAGCTTTGAAGTAGTTCATCATACTCTGTACTCACTTGACCTCGCCCCTTATGAATTTTTGGCCGTTTTCAACGCTTAAGAGTACTCTCCGTAGTCGCATATTTTCAAGTCCTTCTGCTGTTGCATTGCCGATTTCCCAGTAGCAAAACACCCCGCCCCTAAAGAAGCGTTTGCAGCGACCATACAGGGTTATGAGAAATATACAAGTCTACAGGATGACTATGGTGAGAAGTGACGTCAGTTTTACCTTGATAGGGTGAGCGCTTTTACCCAAATAAATTAGATCTGAGAAATAGAATGCACCTCGTATTTTCAAATGCCACTTGCATCGGTTTGGTCTCTCATATTGATAAAAATGTAATGATAGAGTTGTCAGTTGTTTATATTGTTGCTTTTATTTATTTATTTAGTTAGTTATTACATACGTTACTTTATATAATTATTTTTAAGTTATTTGTTGAGTACTCCATCATGTAAACAAACATGTCTATATAAGATCTCTCTAAATGAAACTACCGTTAGCTCATTACGAGAAACGTCTGGTTCGATTCGAATAATACGAGGTTACATCTCCGAGGAAAACCAAATATTAGCCACATCAAAATTTTAATCTCATGTTATTCTCGGGCGCCATCTTGGAAAATCTTTTCTGGGGTTATATCTTTTTAGTAGCAATGTAAAGCAAATTATATTCTTAACTTTTAGCAGTACGCTACTACTAAGAGTATTAGTGGTGCTTGTGGTAGAAGTACTACTAGTACAGGGTGTACCAGAAAACAGACACATTTTCATATGATCACTTATCGGGTTATAAGAAATACACCACTTCAATCCAAGTAAGTACAATGGACTGCCAACTGAAGTACTGACATATTTATTTTTGTCCATGACTTTATTACTACACATAACGCAAAATTCTTTGCAGCCGGGTTTTCTGTCTTTTTTGTGGGAGTACCAAGCGGAAGTACCTCAGTTACTAGAGTATCAACTGGTTCTGGGTTCCAGCGGCCGACATCCTCACTTAGAACTTATTCCTTCCGTCACACTATAGGCAGATGCCGGGATGGCACCTTCAACTTGGGTCCTTGGCGACTTCTTTTACATTCTTTCCCGTACTCATTGATACCTAAGGTCCATAAAATATTCAAATTCAAATTGTGGCATGTTTCTGAATATTGTTTACAATGTAAACACATCGTCGTCATCACTTATCACATTGAAAGGCTGTAAGTGACTAACCCTTTATTAACGACATATTGAGTTAGGACGATTTGAATCGAACTTTATTGAAGCCGTTTATGAAACATTGGCTCAGGCGGGATGAATGATGATGAGGAAATTGGTGGAATGAAGAAAGTGGGAGGAAACAGGGAGAACCTCGAGCAACCCTGTATAACATAGTGCTTGTTCACTGCAAAGCCCATATGGCAAAAGACGTGGTCCCCACGCACTTGGATCAGGTAGAGTAATAAGGCCGTGGACACATATCAATATGTCGGTATTTCAAATGGTATCATTGTGATTACGTGTGTTGTAGTATTGAGTTGCTTCTGTGCCTCATAACCCAATAATATTTGTATAAAAACATGTTTTTTTTTTGTTTTTGTTTTTTTAAAAAAAACGAATGTAGCTATACTTACCCATAAATATTTCAATAAGCTTCTCGGCGAGTCTTAAATGGCGAGGTAGAAACAATGAAAAATTATCCTTTCGATCTAATTTCATAATTTCATCAATGTCTGGTTTCTTGATGGGTTTTATAGAAACTGTGATCTCTGGCGGACGGCTACTGCTCATCATTGCCAATGGTGTTGGGTCATCGACTTGATCTTGGAACCTATCAACCTGCAAACGATTTTTTTTTTATAGATAGAGTATATTAACAATAAGAAATAAAATCGAATGTTAAAAAAGATGATAAAACTATCCACAAACAGAAATTAAATTATTCGCGTGAGGCAACTATAGCCATTTTTCTTTTTAGCAAATCCAAAACAAAATCTTAACTACTGTACATTCTGTATGCCTGTACATAGGCTAGTGCCTTAACTGAAGGATGTGGATATAAAAGCTAATTTCAGATTTGTTTTGAAAAATCTCTACTTATTCGTCCATTTTTTTTTTTCATGAGGTGACTGAAACTGACCTAGGGTTTTCAATTTAACAGTATTCTCTTCTATAAGTAGCACGATTATCATTAGTTTTGCAAAGTATTTATTTAAGTATTACTTGTATAAAAGCAGCAGGAGAATGACAGGAATAGAAACTTATGTATTCCTTCACGAAGACACTAGTTTCACACTAGCTTTGAAACTATGAGTAAACCCAGTGATTAAGAATTGATATAAACCTTGGAAAATGTTCCTAGTCTCACAATGAACTAGAAAATTATGGCAGAATCTCTGGAATACACATAAATTGCATTTCAAACACAGCTACAATACAAACTCTGACAAGAAAGCAGAATTAAAAAAAAAAAAAAAAAAAAGATTGCAAAGCGAAACATACCACCATATCTGTAGGAATCAGGTACTGGATTTTCCCATCTCCTTTTGGTAAAAATATTGGTTCTTCTGGACGCTCAAACAGAAAGAGAACCTCCTGTTGTCGGCGTTTCGTGTCAGCACTCATATTTTACTGAAAAGAAAAGAAATAGAAACATGTAGCTATTTATGTCATATCAACGATTCTGTATGCAGATGCATCATGTCACAGAACTCGATTCAGCATGCAGTTTATTGGTTCATTCTTTGATCATCATTCAAAGACAACAATACTTCCCATTTACAGGATTTTTCATCTGCCACTCATCACTAGAAGAACAGTCTTCCTTAAACACTCAATATATAGAAATTGTCCAATCGTAAAAATAATTCAAAGTTTCAATCCTTTAGAATCTCAGACGAAATTTCCGTTGGAGAAATTGCCCCTTGACCCCACGAATGAAAGACTAGATACATATTTCTTTAACACTGGAGAAACAAGTCAATTTACGGTATCCCAAACAAATAGTACCTATTTAAGTACAGTATATATACAGAGTTTTTCAAAGCGTGCATCCTTGCGCCCTGAGGCGCCGAATGTAGCTTACAGGGACACAGCAGAAAATTACAAGTATGGAGGAGAAAAATGAATAAAAACGATTTAGAGCAATCTGTTACAAGGAATGTATTACTACGCGACAGAACTGAAATGGATCACGAGATTAATCGGGTTATTTGGGTCAAGTTTGTAACGTCCTCCCGCTTTCTTGAACCGTGTCTTCGTAGGGAGTCAGCAGAACGCTCCCTGTTAGCATAGACCTCATAATAGATAGACTTATCAAGCTTCCCCATTTCTGGCTGCGCTACAACTAATGGATTTTTGTTCAGAGCACGTGATTTTGAATCCATCCGCTAGGTAGCTCTGGCATAGACGTCATATTCTACTATGAGGTCTATGACAGAACTACCTAGCAGATGGATTCAAAATCACGTGCTCTGAACAAAAATCCATTAGTTGTAGCGCAGCCAGAAATGGGGAAGCTTGATAAGTCTATCTATTATGAGGTCTATGGACTCTATGCTGCTAGTCTGCCCAAAAGAAATAATATTGAATGTATTGACACATTATACAAAAAAGAAAAGTATTTTGAACGTTTCATTTAGCAAAGCTATGTAAAATGCTATGTATATTATTTATGAAGAATTGTATACATAACATTATTATAGTTATTCAGGATATAAGATGATACGAATAGTTCAACAAGTAAGCGGATATGACCTAACTTCGGGAAGATATGTGCACCCGATAGTCAACGATGTCTCACGAACTGAATTCTATATAAGACATGGAACAGTCCTTGTGGTTCATTTTCTCCTCGGGCTCTGGCCCGAGTCCACCTAGGCCAGTCTCTGCTAGGCAGGCGTAGTTAGGTACAATAAATAACTATGTCACCTTTCTTTTGACATTTTTATTTATCTTTTTTCCTCCTCCTTCCTTGCTTTCTCTCTTTCAGCTGCTTGGTTCGTCTCTATAAGGTAAACCGGTGGTATTCAACCTTCTCTAAGTACAGGCCTTCTCTTAATAGGTGGGACTGTACATCTCCTTCGTCTTTACTGGACGAAATTTTTTTCTTCTGTTCTACCTAGTTCGGTCTGTATTAGGTAAACCGGTATTCTCCATCCTAATTTAGGCGTTGAACCGTCCATGTGAGGTAGGTCAGCACTCTCTATCTTGCTGAATATATGTATAATCACAACCATATTCGATCCACTACTGGATGAGGCCTCTCCTCGGAAGGAGGAATTGGTCTACTGCTCCCACGCTGACCAGACGGATTGGGAGAGTTATATATATATAAATAAATCACAGCCATATTCAATCCACTAGTGGATGAGGCCTCTCCCCGAAGGGAGGAGTTGGTCTACTGCTCCCACGCTGACCAGACGGGTTGGGAGAGGAGAGTCAAAGCTCTCACTATGATCGCCACTGTCTTTTATTCACAGCAGCTCCCCAATTGTCCTCACGATACTGGGTCAACACCGAAATTTTTGAACACCCACCTATATATACATGTATACAGGGTGGATAATTTATTTTGATCACCCTCTATAATGGAGAAACCAAAATAGGGAGAGAAGCGAAACTTTGCATGAAGGAACGACATGAAGGGGGGCATCTTCTCATGTATTAGACAACAACAACAACCAATGACCAGTGTTGCCAATCCAATATAAACTTATAGCTTTTTAAAATGGAATGGCCTTGATTTGATTTCATAATTGGAATGAACAATGAAAAAAAAAAATAAGGCGAAAGAGATAACTCGAAAACGAAAACTGAAAAATATTGAATGCATCTGATTTACATCAAATCTACAGGTATTCGTTTTGTTATTCAGGCGTTATTGATATTCAAGTTCACATATTTCATACTAAAGAGAACAGATGTCACTAGTTAGGCTATGCTAGTACCATCTATTAACAAATAATTGAACCACAACAAACTAACAAAGGGAAAAGAAAACGTTGCAATAATTTACATGCTGAAAGTACACGTAGTCGTGTTTAATATTTATGTAGGCTTTTAGTTGTTAATTTATTTTCACTTTAAAGACGATTTCTTTATGCTACATAGACTTACTTAGTAGTTTGAAGGACTCATAGGAGTTACATGTTTAGTTATTGGCGTTTTATTTAGTATTCATTACTTCTTCCTGATTCCACAAAGGAAAGGGAAAACATGGAATTTTGAAACACAGTTGCCATCTTTTACAACGCAAAATTATCAGCTTTTACAAAATACCTGATATCTCGGTATGTATTTGACTTATCGATCTCAAATCAACGTTACAATGTTCTTTATGCCATTTTGACTTGCCCTATAACTTTTAAATCATAATACAATCGTGACTTTTTCTGAGCTATTACACCATTTCCAAACTCATTTCTTTTTCTCTTGTGCTGTGGCAATACTGTTTAACTCACCCTTCTAAACTTCTTCGAGTCAATTTAAAGAGTACTTACCAGTGTTTCATTTCATGTGCTCAGGGAATTTGTATGCCACTCACAGTGTGTGCAAAAAGACATTCAATTTTACACTTCTTTAACGTTATTTCTCGAAAACTTGGCAACCCTGAACTGTGAGTGCTATCTCTTTCACCTTTGTTTTCATTGCTCATTCCAATTATGAAATCAAATCTAGACAATTCCATTAAAAAGAGTTGGCAACATTGTTAATTGAGTGTTGTTGCCTAACACATGAGAAGATGTCCCCCTCTATGTCGTTCCTTCATGCAAAGTTTCGCTTCTCTCCCTCTTTCGGTTTCTCCATTATAGAGGGTGATCAAGATAAATTGTCCACCCTGTACATATACTAATCCGAGAGTTTATATTCAAAAGATTTTCTTTAGCTCTGCTGCCTCCGTTGCGTTTTTCGTATGTGAAGTAACCCAATGAACCACTTCGCATAGCTTCTTTATTAGATGCCCTGAGAGTGATCGAATGTGATGAACATAAAAATTCTAGAGTGAATATGTAGCCTACTGACCATTTGAGCTAGCCGGAAAAATCGGGTCTGATCCGTTTCAAGTTTTGGACCGGATCTGCTTGGTAACCGAACTTCGACCCTATGATGTAGAGGGAAAAGCAGTGGTTTAAATATTTTCCTGATTATACACTGTTGCGTTTGAAGAATATTTCTTTTAGGGGTTACCGGGACCTGGGATGTAACCCTGAAAGCATGAAAAATACGTCACCGATAACTTCTAGTTCATTAACTTTCATGCAGAAACTTATATTTACAACATTTGCAATAAATAATTTCAGTAAAAGTATTTTTCTTTTTCTTAATAGCATGAGTATTTTAAATGAATCATATTTAAGCATACAGTATATAGCTCACTGTACACCAATGTACGCCGAAACGAGACGAGATGACCGGAGAATGGAGGAGACTACATAATGGAAAACTCAACACATTGCATGATTCATCCTACATAATAAGAATAATGAAATCATAACGGATAAGATGAGCAGCCTTATATCTCGATGAACCGCATGCGCGAACGAAAGTCTGTGACATGTTAAAAGATCGCACATATATTTTTGTTCGCGCATGCGCCTCACATTTAAAACGTTTACGTACGTAACTCCATGACTGTAACATTTAATTTTACAATAAGGAAAGAACATACCATAGTTTCATCCTGCCAATACCGGAATCCTTGAATTAAAATATTATACAACACAATGAAACATAAAGGAAATTTCTAAGATAACATAATTTAGAAATGAAGATTACAGGGGAAAAAGGAGGTAAGTCACGTTTTCACAGCTTCACACAACAGTAAGTTTAAAGTGTGGAAGTCAATACCTCCTTTTAATTGGACAAAACATCTCCAACACGAAATGACCCGTGATTAGTCACCGTCTGGCTCCACAATTAAACCCATATAAACTACAACTCTTAGGCTATATGAAAGTGTTCTTAACTCGTTTTCGACCACTTTGTGACTTACGACTGAAGTTTTTTTTTTTTTTAAAAAAATATATATAAAAAAAATCAGAGACTCCGAAAACGATGTGAGTAGCAAGGCTTACGAAATGATCGTCAGGTTCAAAATAAATAAACACAACGAATATCCAAAAACAACAATTTAAAAAATCTAATTCCAAAATATCATTGTTCTAAGCAGAATAAAAGTATCGTCTAAATGATTTGTCTCTTCACACATGCTGTCTTTCAGAAAATTGAAAGTTTTGCCACGCGAGCATACAGAATGAATTATCACTTATCAAGTTCAAATTCACCACAATCAAATTCAGTAATTAATTCACTTCTACTGTATGATGAACGGAGGAAGGTAAATCGTAAGATTTAACAGGGTGAAATATTCCTCAATGGCCAATTTTTAGATTACGAAATGTTTAAATTTCAAGCTGTGATTTCTTGCAAAGTATTCAATGACATCCTAAAACAATAACGATTTTGAAAATCAAATCTAAAGAACTTTCCAATGGTATGTCATGTAACTCATGTTGTTCCTTATGAAAATCTAAAGTTTCGCCACCAGACCGAAGAGAATGTGACAGCACGCTTAAATTTATGACAATGAGCTCCATGAGCAAACTATCAGTGGGGCAACGTCGGGCCGTTGGCAGCAAAATCCGCGCCGACGTCGGCACAACAACCCGATGTTGCACAAAATCCAATATTCTGCCGACCAGGGTGAACCGACATCAAGTCACCAAATCGCCAACTTCCACCCACCGAATCCCCACCTAAAACAGCGCCTTTTTCAGTTGTCCAAATAGGGATTTATCAATGATTACTGTCTATTGGTATACATATTTAATTGAATTTTGTCCATTGCCTTCATGACGATTTATTAATTAATTTGTAAATATTCCAACTGTCTGCAACGGGATTTGAACCTGGAATAGTCCGATTCATAGCTCGTCGTTGTAACCTCTAAGCTATGGAGGCACCTTCATAGTGACTAGTAATAGACTATTACTTTTATGTTGCGAAGACTGTTCCTGAAGTAAAGGCATGACTATAGGCTTGAATTTGTGTCAGAGCTACGAAGCTGATTCGTTGATTTCTCTCTCCCATCCTGTCCCGTCTAGTAATCGACATATAATTGCTGATAGATGGCAGAGCGGTAAGTGGCATTACTTTCTGGGTTATGAACTACGTTGGCAAATGAGCGGGGTCTAGCAGTCGGGCCAAATTCAGACGACGGTCCACCAGAATGCGGAGGGCCCGTTTCAAAATGTAAATTAAAGAGTTTCGGGATACTTAAACGGAATCGATCAGCTACCTAATGAACCGTGTGACAGATTTTCGTGGCCCCACTTGAGTAGAGTCTACTATTCCCCATATTAATCAATGAAAGGAACCTATGAAAGTAGCGGATTGATCTGAATCCATATTCCTGAAAAGTTTATTAAATGAGGATTTGTGTAACTTATTCTAGCGTCTAGGACAAGTACTCGTATATTGGGAACAATTATAACCCTAGTGATGTCTTGCTCTTAACGTCATGCTATGTAAATAGTCTTTCCAAATGACTGCTTGCCAGCTGCTTCGGTAGCCCAGTCGGTAGAGCGTCGGGATGCCGCCTGGGAGAAGAGTTTCAATTCCCTCTCAACACTTTTTTCTTCACAAAACATTTCCAAACGTAATGTCGAGATAGTGTTTACGATTGATGGCGAATTATTAGTTAAAGTCAGGTTAGATTATTTTATTTTATTATTATTAAGCACAAAGATCGAACTCAACCATATGATACTTCTGACCTATTTTTGGCTGGTGGCCATTTTGTTTCCAGTGAACTTTCCCAAGCCATTTAAAATAGTTACTAAATTAACACATAAAAACAAACATGTCAAATCTGGTTGTAAATCAATCAAGAGACAAGAATTAAGGGATCTGAAAATACCATTGAGCTCTACGTAACGGTACTGGAGTGACTGCTTAGTGTCGAAAGATAGACGCCAGGCAAATACTTAGTTTGTCCACTTCCAGTCTAATCCAATATCGACCAAATTTTAAGTTCTAACTCAGTTTCATACGCTTCTTACCGCTGTACGGTTCGTTTTTTAATTTAAGTCTTAATTACTGAGCTATTCATGTAATAGTATATGTACTCTGCATATAATAGAAAATACTGCAAATAATATTTACATATTTCGGAAGAATTAAGACATAAATAATAATAAAATAAATGAGTCTCAAAACGATATCAAGCGTAAAAAACTGAGAACCGAAAAATTGGCCCATATTTGCCTGTAAGTGGACAAATTCTTGCCTTCATATATTCATGAAAATTTCAATAGCAGCAGTCAGTCCAGTATCGCTTTTAGATGGAGCTCATTGCAAAATACAAATGCAAATGAAATTACGGGAATTAAAAAATTCACAGTTTAAATAAAACAATGTTATAAGCTATAGGTTGCTATTTTCACACTACTGACTCACCTGTCACTGAAGCACGAATGTACGAAAGAGCTGCTACATTTGCTTGTCACGTATTTTAAACTTAAAAACATGTTTTTTTCCTTTCTTCTGCACTATCAACGTTGTTTATCATCTCGCAATGTATCTTTTAACAGATCTAAGAGCTTTGCCAATCTTGATGGCAGCAGGTATTGCAGTGAACTTTAAACAAATATTCATTATTATAGCCTGAAACCAATTCTACAGAACTGCCAATTTGTTAAGAAAAATAATAATTTTCCTTTTGGTAAAAGTTTTCCTGTGATAGGAACTATTTTGACATAGTGTCATTAACCGATTTAAAGCAACAAGGATACTTGATGACTTCTTATGATATCACTACTGCACTGTACCGTTGTTTTGCTTTAAAAATTGTGCTCCACACTTCACTTACAGCAACGACTGAAGTGTCATGTGATTACAGTTGCTAAATATAGTCTATTCGATTGCTCTCTCCACCGTTTCAGTCTTCACCGTCAAAATCAATTTTTAAAAATGCATACATTAATTAAACAAGGGAATTTCATTTTATCGATTCACTCCAGAACTTTCAATAAATCGATTTTTATCGCATCTTTTGGGGTTATCGATCAGTTGGAAGATTACTCGCAGAAATTGTGTTTATGAATGGCAGTTCAGGCCATTGAGCTTTACGTAACGATACTGGAGTGATCGGCTGATGTCGATAGATATACGATAAACATTTTACCTCGATCTTCCGTGGCTAAGGATGTGTCCAGGACCTTATAGTTAATCTATATTCAAGGCTTTCGCCTGGTAAAACTAAGGAAGTTTTATGAATGAAGCCCAGTTTTATTTTTATGAACAGGTCGATCTTGAAGCTATTGAATAGTACGAATTTGCCAGTCTGTCCTGAAACTCGTATAAGATTTCTTGCTTATGTCATACCAAAGTGAATGGATCTAGAAACATGAGTGTACATATCAGCATCGAAAACTAATTTTATGTAGAAATGGTTATCAGAAACTGATAAAGCATTTGAACATGCGTTGATTTCTATGACCAAGTTCGTTGTTATGCTGATTTATGTCTGGCAGACTTAGTATAATATTTGCGCTGAAGGCGGAAGCATAAAAGATGATACGGAAAGCGTTTACTAATTGCGAATTTAGATCCATCCATCTAACATTTCCCCATAGAACTAACGAAGACTAAATGTATCAATACAGTTGGTAGACTGACTGTTACTACCATGATTTTCAAACAGCACGAAGATTTTTGGCAGTTATAACTTGCTTAGTATATGTCAATGGGCGCATTCAACGGACTAAAGTAGCACTAAGCGCTGAGAGAGCATTTTAATGGTATTGGTTGCTACCTATAGGCAGATTCAAGTGCTCTCTCAGCGCTTAGTGCTACTTTAGTCCGTTGAATGCGCCCAATGTGACACAGCAAGTCCATCAGTCATGGTCTCTGCAAAACCAGCGTGCTTGCTTGACATCTTTAGTCTTAATAGTGCCTTGAGGCTAGATGCCATCACGTCGATGGATAACATCCCTCGGCGAGCACACTTGCTTGTCAGGACTGAGAAAAATCCAGGGAAATATTCGTCCATCGTGAACAAGTCTGGAACCCGTATCACTTCGTCAGTGTTTATTCTAAGTCCGCAAACATAACCACTAGAACCACGGAGGTTTGGTTGTCTTGTCTGGTGATGAGGTAATTTTCTATTATCCTTTCTATTCCGCTTTCCATTTCCAATCGAAGCTAGATTTTCTTCATTGAGGAAAGAGGATTTCGTAGTTTCTGGAGGAAGGTGACGCTATTTCCTGGTTAGAATTTCCAATTTAAACACACATTTCTTATTTTTTTATCTAATGCTTTGTAAAGACAGTCCTCATCATAAATATTGTTCACCAGGGTGCGAAATCTCTCAGAAATGGTAGGGATATGTATCAGGGTGGTTCTGGAAATCCATAACAGGGCCATAACTGAGCTCATGGTGCAGAGAAATCTGAAACAACAAAATGTTAATACCAAAGTGCATGTGCGGAATCACGTGGTGATGCGTCTGAAATCAGGGGCGACTCGTGAATCTCTCTATTGGTGGGGGTGGGGGGACTTCAAATTTTAAATAGCAACATAGGTTGATTTTACTTCCATTGAAACAATCACTAAATTTTGAACAACTTTTAGGGGAAACACTTTTCGATAGCTCATACCGTTTGACAGTTAGAGGACAGAATTGGTGGTGAAAATTAACATGGTGTAGAAGATTTTCGAGACTTTTCGGATGTTGTAACTCAAAGGGAATAGTAAATACATGGTTCGAAACTAAAGTGAAATACTAAATGGGGGAATATGTGAAATCAAACGGTGAATAACTTATAAGAAGTACACGGTAAATGTCCTCAGCGGGAGAAACTAGTGTTTTTTTTCTCACAGCTAATGTAAATTTTGGCATTCTTGTAAATAAAGACTAAATTTTCCACATCTGGAATAATATTTTAGAAACGCACCGCCTTAGTTGAAGCACAGAGGGCGTTACGAAACAAAATTTCCGGCCTGCAGTAAATTTTGGATTATAAAAAACCAAATTTCACATTAAATGTACAAAAAAGTAGGTTCTATAAATATGCCTCTACTGAGTATATTTACCGTGAAGTTCTATTCAGTGATTTTTGGAACGGGGTTCCAGCTCCCAAGACAGATACTGACTCATTTAATTAGCATCGGAACATAGATTCTGTGACTTTGCGATTAATTTGACAGTTGTTGGCATTCCCAAAATAAAATTTGCAATTTTTGAAACGCTTAACCTCCTTTTGATATATCTGGTGTAGTAAAAAGTAATCCATTATTTTTGCATGACATGGAAGGCTTGACTTACCATAGTTAGAACGATCCGATTTAGGTCACATATGCGCCGTTTTGTTCGATAACGTGTTGCCATTTGGAAGGTAATATCATGATGTCTCTCTCATAGAAGCCCTTGTCCCTATTGGCAAAAAATTGAGACAGTCGATGTTCACAAGCCTCTCGTGACGCGAATTTTTCACCAGCAAACGTGTTCGCCATGGACAGGAACAGATGGTAATCACTCGGTGCCAGGTCCGGACTATAAGGTGGATGCATAAGAACCTCCCAGCCAAGCTCCCGGAGCTTCTGGCGAGTCACTATCGATGTGTGTGGCCTGGCGTTGTCCTGGTGGAACACAATGCCTCTCCTATTGGCCAAAGCTGGCCGCTTCTGGGCGATTGCTGCCTTCAGACGGTCCAATTGTTGAAAGTATAGTTCCGAGTTAAGGGTTTGGCCGTAGGGGGAGCAGCTCATAGTATATAATTCCCTGCCAATCCCACAAAACACACAGCTAAACCTTCCTGGCCGTCAATCCTGGCTTGGGCACCGTTTGCGCCGGCGCACCGCGCTTCGACCACGACCGTTTTCGCGTGACGTTGTCGTAAGTGATCCACTTTTCATCACCAGTCACCAACCGCTTCAGAAATGGGTCGCTTTTGTTGCGATTCAGCAGCGATTCGCAGATGGAAATTCGGTCCATGAGGTTTTTTTGCGTTAACTCGTGTGGCACCCATACATCAAGCTTCTTTTTGTATCCAGCCTTATGCAAATGGTTCCACACGGTTTTTTGTGCAATGTTTAGCTCTTGGGCAATCGAAACAGTGCTTACATGACGGTAGGACGCGACAATGTCCATGATTTTATCGACATTTTCGACATGTGGCCTTCCAGTGCGTGGTACATCTTTGACGTCAAAATTACCGGCACGGAATCGACGAAAC
Organism: Lepisma saccharinum; assembly: GCA_022664845.1. NCBI lineage: Eukaryota > Metazoa > Arthropoda > Insecta > Zygentoma > Lepismatidae > Lepisma > Lepisma saccharinum. Next base: position 1,801 of record JAGDQP010001368.1, on the reverse strand, counting down.
CAAAATTGCGCGTGATTGGCTATTACAGTGTCAGGACCATAAACACTATTCACATTTGCAGCCGCCTGGCTTGCGTTTTCGCCTTTATCGAAGAAAAACTGTAAAATATAGCGTATTTTCTTTTTGCTAGTGTCGATTTTGACGCGCGCTCACACAACACTGAGTCAACTCATCACAACTATCTGAACAGTGTTTGTAGTACGCAATCTCATCGTTTGAACGCCATCTCGTTGAACCCGATCGGACTTATACAACGCGAGCTACAGATCACTGAAGCCATCTATTGGCAAATAATGGATTACTTTTTGCTACACCAGATATATCTACTGTGCCCCTTAAGGCGGTACATTGCTAACATAATATTCCAATTAAGAACAGTTCGTCGACCTCGTTTTAAAGTGTCGTATCTCAAAATTCCAAACTTTTCAGGAGAGCAATTTAAAGAAAAGTACCTCCATACAGCTTTACGCGTCAGATGGAAAACTGTTGATCGTAGACTATAAAAGTAACACTTCCCGTTACTGTTCTGTGGTTGGACCTCTGTATCTCGAAAACGAAGTAGCTTTCAACCAACATTTATAGAACTAACTAATAGGTTTCCTCTTATGTGGCTTCATAGCCAAGGATGTTAAAATTATAGGATAGGCCAAAATAAAAACACTGAATCCGAATGTAAAAACGCCAGTCTGCCATCTTGGCTTACCCAAGCCAGAATTTAGGAGAGTAGTCTCTACACATAATTTAAATATTGAAATGCTAATTTGGTTCTCCGTTTTACTGAACACTTCCATTTTATGTCTTTACCACTCTTTTAACTTCTGGCTGTTCTTATCAAGCTGACAGACTGACCTTGTTACGTTCCGATTGAGGAGTTTCAATTATGGCCTATCCTCTAATTCCTTACATCGTTGAATAAGTCAGTGACGTCACATGTGAGGGAGCCTATTATTCACTCCTACAAACATTGGATTTTAACTCAAGTAAAAAAAAAAATATATATATATATAAATAATCTGGTTTCATTGAACGTCGTAATCACCTCCAGAAAATTGTCCCCAGAATTTGGAAACATACTGTATAAACGATACGTTTTAACTATTTACTAATTTACTTTTAACTTCTGCACATTCGTTCTTACAGGTATATGTGAGACAGGGCAATGAGAAAACGTGGAGAGGGGGACCTTCCCTGGATTTGCGTTTTGCACTCTATCTTTGTCCTGGGTTTGTTGATCGACATAGCAAAGGCTCAAGTAAGTAATAGTTTTTACAATTTATGATTTTAAAAGTTATTAAAATATTTTTAGCTACTTCGGGTATACTTTTGCTCTTATCAAAGAGTCTTTGTGGAATTTGTGTTTTCTGTTCAGGTTATCTTATAACCATATCATCAAGAAATGCAAACCTCCTGGATTGAAGCTTTTATGGCTTGTGACCTCCATGTCCGATGCAAAGCAGTGTCCCTTTATATTGTTAGGGTAATAAAATACCGCACTCTTCTGCTACTGTAAAGATTATTATAGATAGTTCAATACCGAAGACTTTACTCACTGCAAAGTGTTCCCTACAACCAAAACTTCTGTATTTTGCTGTACACTGAAAGCACATCTCGAGGAACAACTATTTGCATCGGAAGAAAAGGTGAAAATTATTTATCAGGACTGGTTCCGTTTCGAGCCGGGTTGGAGTTACTGGTCTTCCACCAGGCGCCTCCCCAGGTGGCGGATAGGGGAATGCCGACCAGATATGGTGGGTACCGGAAATATTCCGGGGCGGACCAAAACCAGTACTGCTGCCTTGCA
>JAGDQP010001367.1:112726-124973 GCA_022664845.1 Lepisma saccharinum | reverse complement strand
TATAAGGACCGGAATAGGTAGGTTGGAGATTCATGTTGAGGACTGAGATGGCTGCGAATTGGAGTTGGGATAGAACGTTGCTTCTTTGGAATGTATATAGGTTTTGCAAGGTAATGGTGTTGAACGAAATAAATTGGTCAATCATAATAGGTTGTGATTGGTGACTGGGATGCTTTAGTCTCTGGAAGGCGAAGAGGTAAAACGAGTCCCGGGTTGTCTGGACTAGGTTCTGGTGTTTTTACATTTGTAACTGTACATTCATGGTCTGAATCTGAATCGCTGATAGTGTGCGTTTTCTTAGACTGTGGAGAAGTTGATGACCATCTGGAGTTGTCCATGCTGGATGAAGCTAGTTGATCGGTAGTGAGTTTTTGATGTGCTTTTGTTCTTGTTTTATGGTAGCTGAGTAAGATGGAGGTTCAGAATAAGGTGGTGTTGGAACCTGTTGTGGTAGATTATGTCTTCCAGAATGATGATGAGGAGTAGTCATGTTATCTGAGTGAGTCCCCTGAATGATTATATATATATATATATGCCGAGTGAGTGTGACGGCAGTGGCTAGTGTGTTAGGTGTGTCGCCAGGGACAGTGTCGAAGGTGATGACGGACTACACAACACACGGGAAAACCACATCGGGGAAGCGGAACAGTGGGCGGAAAAAAAGCATCAGTGACAGGGCACGCCGGGTATTAAAGCGCGTTGTCACGCGGAACCGTCGTGCCACTGCGGCGCAAGTGACGGAGGAACTCAATCAGCACCTCCCCCAACCTGTTTCGACAATCACAGTCCGCTGCGAATTACATGACATGAACTTACGGGGTCGTGTTGCACGGGCCAAATCTCTCATCAGGGACCAGAACGCTTTAGCACGCCGCAAATGGTGCCGCGACCATGCAACTTGGACCGTTGACGACTGGAAACGTGTGGTACGGTCGGATGAGTCACCATTCACCCTATTCCAAACCACGGGCCGTATTTATGTGTGGAGAACGCCCAAAGAAGCGTATGATCTGCAGTGTCTCCGCCCAAGTGTGAAACATGGCGGCGGCACGGTGATGCTGTGGGCCGCAATATCATGGTTTTCATTGGGTCCTGTGGTCACACTTCGCGGACGCATCACTGCCAACGATTATGTCGCAATTTTTGGAAACCACTTGCATCCTATGGTCGGGATGTTGTTCCCGGACAATGACGCCATATTCCAGGATGATAATGCACCCATTCACACAGCTGGAGTTGTTGCAGCGTGGTTTGAGGAACATCGGGATGACGTTCAACACCTCCCCTGGCCCGCCCAATCCCCAGATCTCAACATAATTGAACATCTGTGGTCCATCTTGGAAACACGACTCCGGCGACGATTTCCACCTCCATCCTCTCTCACAGAACTGGCCGATGCCCTGCACGAGGAATGGTGTAATATTCCACTTGCTACCATTCACGACCTCTATGCTTCCATCCCACGTCGCATCAAGGCTGTTCTGAAGGCGAAAGGTGGCCCGACACCATATTAACCTGGTAAGTTTCACTTTCGTTCAGGTGTTTCCATTATTCTGATAAGCATCTATATATATATAAATTTTATAAGAAATTTCACATGTGACAGTACCGTCACAGTGACGTCTTTTATCGATCTATCGACAGTCGTGGTGAATTATAATGACCACTGTGGCTATCCTAAGAGACAACAATACATCCTCTTGGTGATGTCGACGTTTAACAAAGTCTTCCACTACAACTCAATGAGTCAAAAAAAAACTGGTACTAAACCTGTATGGCAATTATGATTTTCCCATATGATATATTTTACTAAAGTATTTTTTTCTAGCCGCTGCTAGCACCGTCAGAAGGCTACACCTTCTATTTGGAAAGAGGATTGTGGGAGTTTTGGATATTGAAGATGGGCTATGGGTTATTACTTTAATCTTAATATTTATTTATTTATTCATCATTTGTTCATATAGGACATTATGAGCTTTTGCTCATAATCATATTTTTTGTGGTATATTGATCATGATAATGCGAGATGAAGGCGAGGTGCAGTTAAACCTCACAACACTTTGAAAACAATAAAGACGAATGCAGGTGAGTCTTCTTGTTCAGGGGTTGCTCTGAACATTGATTTAGACCGATGAAACCCTGTTAATGCATTGACGATTACTGTGCAATAAATGATATTGCTACGTGGTGAGAGGTGTCTGGTAAGTGATAGGCTGAAATGTATGCGTAATCTTAATGGTTTGGTGGCAATGTATAGTGATATATCGTGAATAGTAGTGAGATAGGTGGTTGAATGTAGGTACTGCGTGCTGGATATGTTTTGTGGTTCTGAATAATATCATTAAGTAGTTGATGATTGTTTTCATATCGATGGCTTATGTGTTTCGGACGTAACGTTTCTAGGTGGAGTAGCAGGTGAGGAAAGGTGATGCGTTCATAAAGTTCGTTTGTCGGACTGGGTAGTTTGATGCGATAGGCGATTCTGAGAGCATGTCGTTCGAGTATTTGAGTCTTTTCATATATTTTGGAGTTTTCTGATATCCATGCTGTGAAACCGTAAGTCAATACAGGTCTAAGGAATGCTTTGTATGTATTTATGATGGTTGATGGTTTTAGTCCACAGCTTGTGCCAGTAAGGCTTTTTAGAAGATTTAATCATCGGTTGATAGCTTTAGTGATGATCTCTTGTAGATGAGGTCGCCATGTTAGATGATGATCGAAAATGATGCCAAGGTATGTGACTTGATGAGAGGGACGGATAGGTTCGTGAAGTACTTGAATGTTAAGTTGTGGATTTCTTCGAATTCGGGATCGTTTCTTTGGAGAAATAAAAACGATAGCCTGCGTCTTGCGAGAATTGATTGTGAGTGCCCACTTACTGCACCATGATGTGAAACTATTAATGGCTTCGTTGAGTGTGCGATTAATGTGCTGTATGGAGTTTCTAAGGGCTAGGAAGGCAGTATCATCGGCGAATTGAAATGTGTGGATGTTGGGTGGTAGAGGTGAGAGATCAATTGCGAAGAGAAGATATAACAGAGATGAAAGAGATGATCCTTGTGGAACTCCGCAATAGAGGAATATTGGATGAGATAGTGTATTGTTGATGGTGATATAGGCCAGGCGGTTGCGGAAATTGAAGATGAATCTAAGGTAAATGATAGGGAGACGGAAAGCTTGAAGCTTGTAGATTAATGCCTGATGCCATGCTCTGTCGAAAGCTTTTTCAAGGTCAAATAACACTAGACAGGATGGCTTGGAAGTATTGTAGTGGTTGATGATCGTATTGGTGAGGCGAAGGGGTTGATCGTTAATGCTGAATGAGGGGCGGAAGCCAGCTTGATGAATAAGTTGAAGATCATACCGGGTGAAGTGGATATGAAACTTTAAACTTGATTTTTTTCAAGGGTTTTTCTGAAGGTAGAAGTTAATTGGATTGGACGATATGAGGATACAGTATGAGGTTTGGGAAACATACTGTATCCAGGACGATATGAGGTTTCTGTGGTTTGGGAAACAAGCGTTTTAGAGGTTTTCCAGGGAAGTGAGATATATCCAGTGCGAAGGATGAAGGTGAAAATTGTAGCCAGAAGGTTCAGGAGGTTGTATGGTGCTTCTTTTAGGTGACGATATGTGATTTGATCGATTCCTGGTGCAGAGTTACATTTATGTGTGATGGCATGCATGAGTTCTTCGGAAGTGATTGGTGCAGTAAGTGGGTGATCGGGAAGTGGGTGATCGGTGTTTGGCGGTAGATGAGGAGAGTTGAAGTCAATGGGGTCTGCTGAATGTCGTGTGAGCGGATTGATGGGAATGTGTGGTGTGAAAATATCTTGAAGATAATCAGCAAATGCATTGGCTTGGTCTTGATCAGAATTTAAGGCTTTATTTCCTTGCAGTAATGGGTATGTAGTTTTGTTAAATTTACCAGTGAGAGCATTGAAACGTTTCAAGTACTTTGTTGGATGCGAAGTGTCTGCTAATGAGTTGCATGTTTTTGTCCACTCTCTGAGTTTATAGGCTTTTATATAGTTATGCGGTCTGCCGAAGGGATCACTTTATTTTGCTGTTGTACAGTGCGTTTTTACGGGAAACGTTGGCGGTTTTGCCATTGGCTTGTTCAGTAAAATAAACCCACAGCAAGGCTATAAAAAGAGTGGAAACAGTAGACAAACACGTTGCGTTCGGTCGTCTTGTCTTCTATTTGATTGTGTCTAGCAGGAAGAAGAAACAATGGAAACCTGCAAGACAAAGTTGATTTCGTATATGGATAAAGAGGGATATATTTTTCTAAATAATAAAAATTTAAGGATAAAGGGAATGTAAAATTACCAATGCAACAGCTAATTAGGAGAAATAGGTTATGCGTAGTGAAATAGCTGAAGAATATAACTTTAATGAAGAAGTAACAATAAGTTAGTTTCTCATGTTATGAAAAGAGCATTAACCTGTTTAACTTTGCGTTGTTATCCAAATTTGTAGAATATAAAAGTGTCATGATGGGACGATATTTAAAAGCATCAACAAATAAATGATGAAAATGCATCATGGAGGAGAAATCAGAGAAAAGTATGGAACTATTTATACTGTAGGAAGGGCATTGCGAATTATTGAACCCCCTCCTGTGGGGGGGTGTCACACCCAAATTCCGAAGCACATCCCAAATAAAAATATACTGTCAAAAATCGTTGAACACCGTGTAAAACTCGACTTAGCCTTTCCAATGAAAACAACTGCCACCTCCAAACTTAAAATCCTCGCAGAATCAGTGTATACAAAAGGTCGATCCATCTATATGTGTCCGATTGGAAACCTGCACCCCTGCTCACACAATCGACCGATCCGAATGATTCAAACAGTAACAGGAAGCCAAAGCCTTCTAGTGTAACGTCAATGTCGCGTGTGTGTGTTGTGTGAATCATGGCACCCAAGGTGAATCGATTTTGGGAAGGCTACGTGGTAGCACTTTTCAACGTCAAGTTTTCCGTGCCATAGATTCAGAAACAGTGCAGGGAAAATGGGTGTGCATTGGAAACAACAACCATCAAGTACATAATTAACCGATATAAACACAACGATGTTCCATCACTTCGTTCACCCACAAAGGGGAGTTGAAAGCGACCGTGTATTGCGGTGACACCACATGTAGCTTGGAAGTTGCGGCGAATGGCTTTACAGGAAAATCCTCCTCCACAACGTGTGATGGCAAGACGAGGGCACGTGGCACAATAAACTGTGAACCGCCACCTACGTAACAAATTAAAGCTCCGGATGGTGTTTACAAGTCGTGGGCATATCCTTACTGCGGCTCATCGGAGGGACAGATAAACCCGCTGCAGGCACCTCTATGAACGCCATCTATCCGGGGGCAAGTGAAAGTGTGTAGTCACACACGATAAAGCATTGATTTATCTAGCTGATTGTGGCAAAAATCGAGCCGTAACGTACACCCCCAGGGATGCAAAATCCCGTCCTGACTTCATCCGCCAGTGCAAAGCAATTTTCTCGAACTGCTTTATGGTTCTTGCGGGGTACTGCTATGAAGGAAAGCTAACGATTCGCCGAATACGTAACAACTGCAAGGTCAACTTCGCACTTATCAGCAAGATATTCTCACACCACTTTATACAGAAGATCTGCCCCGTTTGAATGGAAATGCAGTAAATCAAGTCCGTGTGCATATGGATAAGGCCTCATCACATACGTCGCGTTCTACCCAGCGATTTATGCAACAGATGGAGACAGACACCGGCATCCATGCTATTCCCTTTTAGGACATACCAGTGAAGTCACCTGATGTGAGTCCCATTGATTTTAGCGGGTTTCGCCTACTGAAAAGAGCACTTGCATCTCGTTGTGTCACCACTGTCCGTGGCCTCTGGAAAGCTTGCCAGGAGGAGAGGGTCAAGATTCCCCTTCCTGTACTTTAACGGAGACTCCTACAATGGAAGTTACGGTGCAGGACTATTGCCAGGAGACATGGTGCTCACATCGAACGCAACCGATGGTGGTCCCGTGGTTTTTCATAAGGTAGGTGAGACGTCAAAATCGGGCACATGTAGACGGATTAACTATCTGTATATGTTTAAAATAAAGAGAACTGATAAAGCTAGGCAAGGATTCTGACAGTATTTTCGTTTTGTAAGTTGTAAATAGTTTTGCATGCTTTCTGTTAAATCATAACAATAAATATCTTAAACTGGGGGTGTTCGACGGTTTTGGGGCAGGGGCTAAGTCACCCGTTGGGGAATCTGACAGAATCCTTGCTAGGAAGATAATGTAGTTTCTGTTGTGTTTAGCCCCTATGCTCGTCATTGTCGTTGGTCAATTAAGAAAAACTAGCGTACCGTTCGTTTAATTTGAAGGAAATAATTTACTATTTTCTCATATGTTCTGAAACATCAGCATAAGGAGTAATATCTTCCCTTGAACTAGCAGTAAGTTCAATTTTCAAAATTAGAATTCATTGTTAAGACTACTCAAAATGTATTTTTAAGCTGGCCGAAGCTCACACCCACCTAAGGGTTACGCCCTTTATTGGGGAGTAGTTTTAAGGAATTGTTTGGAAAAGGAATGGAAGGTGGTCTAAGAGATACTCTTTATTGACAAAACTTTATTCCTTTGTCGACTAAAACTTAATCATATTTGTTTGTAGGACTTTGTAATCTTTGCGATTGCAAACATTTTTATATGTAAAGGGATACTGATTATGAGATGGGAAGTTTCTAGATCGCAGGTCCCCTTGTTATAATATTAAATATAGAAAATAATCTTAACTGATTTTGAAGAATTTCACTTCTTATAGATGCGTTTACTTAGTTTTGTCGATATTTATGATTATTAATGTTAATAGATGTATAATTTTAAATTGCATGAATCACTTATGCAACAGCAAGATTGGGCTCTCTGTGTTCACAAGCTTTGTTTACATTTTACCTCCCAGACAGTCAAACGTGTCACTATAGCTATCACTTTAATACTTGAATTGCATATTAAAATATTAAAGAAAGAAATTAACTATAAAAAATTATCTATATTATCTTTTGTAGTTTTGTATAGCATTTTTACACATTGTTTATGAATATAATCAAATTTGCAATTTTTTTGTTTGCTACTTCTGACATGTATTACTGATATAGTTGTGTAGATGCTATGAAGAACGCAAAGACTCGTAGAATAACGTTCCGATGTTTTCTGTTTAAATAAGGTTTTCTATTTTAATGTGTTTTGTTATGTGGTAGCAACTTTAAAAGTTTGATTTATATTTTAATATTTTACTTTAGATTACGTAGATTTCTTATGTGTAAGTTGTAATAGAGCTACTGTTTTATACTACGTGTGTGTTTGTACGGTTTCATAGTGGTACGAACTTTTATAATTTTATTTTTATTATTTTTTTTTTGTAATAAATGCAAATTGGAATGTGTTTTAATTTAGATTACGTAGATTTGTTATGTGTAAGTTGTAATGATGGGCGAATTTATGGGGATTGGGGGGGCTTTGCTCCCCATTGATTTCAGAAACACTTAAGATTACCCCGACATAGCTTCCATTTTAAAGTAATTAACCTTTCAAAGTCCCTTTTCTAAATCCGCTAATGGTTGTAATGTACCGTTTTATTTCACGTGTTTTGCTATTTTGGTGTGTTTTTGTATTTTCCCAAGGGTCCTTGTTATGAAAGTGCTCTTTTTGAAATAATTTGCGAAAAGGAATAATGTATCGCAGCTATAATATTGAATTGAGTTAAGTTGTAGAAGATGTTACTTCTCTGCACTCATCTGCTATAATTTAACTTAATTCTAGTGTTATAGTTGCAATATATTATTCTCCGTTGCAAATACTTAAAAAAAAGAGCACTTTCTTGACTTGGACCCTTGGAAGTGGAGGGGGACCACATATCTAGAACCTTGCCCTAATGGATGGAATCAATGGCGATGGAGTGTCTATGCGAAACAAAATCTACAAATTCGGTGTCGTGATGGTCTTGTGGCATTGTATAATGATATATTGTAAAGAATAAGTACGGAGTCGGTGTACTATTTGAGTGTACCTTGCGTAATCTACAGCTGTGTCCATGGTACCGTTGAGCATAGGATGATTATTCTGAAATCGGTTTTTGAAGAACTTAACTCTGAGTGATTCTAAGTGCTGTAGGACATGTGTAAAAGTCATTCGCTCCTATAAGTCTTGTGTGGGACCACAAAGTATTTCTCACTGAAAGACCTATGAAAGGCAAGTCAATACACTGTTCTGGACGATCTTGCTATTCAGGTTAAAAAGCTGCAAACATTGTTATAATACACGTACCCACAAACTCAGTTAGAAAGAAAATCATAAATTCGCACGATTAATTATCCTTACTTTTAAGAAAAGCTCGTTCAGCTTCTGGCTCATTCTTGTTTTGAATTTAACTTGTCATTCGGTCTGCCATCTACTGCGCAGTACCATAGACTACATAATTCTGTAATTACGGAACGCTGCAGCATGGCACGGCATAGTGCAGACTTTTTAAATTATAAAATAATGAATACAAATGATCTGTTTCCACGTGTAATATTTTGTAAATCACTTTTGCCATTTGCTTGTGTATTGTTAAAGTAACACTCATAGATGCAATATATTTCGGTAAAAAAAAGAAATCAAATCATGATGTGTAAAATCAAACCACCCACGATTCTACCACGGGTAGTTCGAAGCTCCCTCGAGTAACCCCTAGTGTCGCCGCGGGGCTGTCTCAGCCCTACGGGATGACTGTGCATAAGAAATAGTCAAGGATCCCTCAGCCCATCCGCGGGTCTTCCGTGGGACGACTATGCATGTCACCCTAAGTGATTGGTGAGTTTCTGGACTGGTAGTAAAAGACAAATCCAAAGAATAAAGTCAAGGGACCGTAACCAAGCAAGAATGATGTCGAATTGATTGTTATCGACAACCATCATATCTAAAGTCAGTTTACAATTAGTGGTCATTTAGTAAATGCATTAATATTTCCCTTTATCTTTTGGTCATTTTCATTAACGGTTATTAATCTAACTTCTCTACCCATTACATCTATTTTTGCATGTGAGTATTTCTTCCTAATCTTCTCAAAGAATGATTTCCTCATCAAGAAGCAGATAGCTCCTGTATCATACAGGGCGACTGTTTGTATATGGCCTTCTTCCACCTTTATCTTTTTTATTTGTTTTTGTTTTTTTGTTTCACCGATCAAACAACATAAACATATTTGAAGGTGTAGAATATGCCATGTTCGGCCTGATTACCCAATTCTTCTGACTGTACCCTTTCATACTGGCCTTGTTCACAACTTTCTTGAGTTGAGTAGAACCTGATTCTCTGCTAGCCCAGCTGTCCAATTGTCTGGTAATGTCTTCGTCTCGCTTGATGGTACATATGCGGTCGCTTGTTCCTGGTTGTAATTTCTTCATTGAGAGTCTCTGCTTCCTCCTTGCCTGGAATATCCATAGTTGGCATTCTGGACCATCCTTTCTTATAATTAGTCTTCGGTTGTTGTTCTCCTTTATCTGAATTTTTAGGGTTATTAAATCGATTATCATTACTCTTCCTTGCACTAATACTATCATGTTTGCCCAGAAATTCCAATAGGTCTTCAGTATTGTTATTATGGATACACATTATTAACATTAGCCCATACGGATGTATGCTCGTAGCTTCTCTAAATAGTCCTGCATCCGTAATATCAGGTTCAGTGCAAATGATTTTGGTAATAACATGTCTTAAATGCTGCTCAAGGCGTTCTATATTTGGCTAATTTAATGATTTTTTTAATACTCGATGCTTTCCTTACTGACGTACTTTTTATAAACTTAAGACAAAAGTCTCGGTAGCTGTTTATTTGGTTCTTGATCAGATGAAACCACCGTTCCGCACTATTTACCATTTGCCATTGCTCTACCTAATATGTACTGGTAATCTTCTCCAGCACTTACGGTCTCAAAATAGTGTTAATACTTCAAGATAATTCATCGGATTTGCTTTGGAGACGTTGCCCCTCCATCTGGAAACATGGTTGTAGTCTTCAATCCTCACCCTACCTTCTCAAGTGTTCATCAGTCTCTGCACAAAATTTGTTCTTTCTCTTCTGAAAATCATCATGTTCAACCGAAATGATGATGCTAATTTCGGAATGGTCACGGTATTTATCTCCTCATGTGTCATGGGATGAGTTTCAAGGGCATTTTCTTCCTCTATACTAGTGGTTTGCCTCGGTGCTTCATTTGTGAGTACTTCTCTACAATATTCCTTCAAAAGCTGTTGGACGTTTTCTGGTTGTAGCCTTCTAACCTTCTATTTCATCTGATTTATGTATTTTTTTTATTTCTCTCCCTCTCCCTTTGTATTAATGACTTTTTGTATATCTCTATATTTCTATTTCTGTACATTTCTATATTTTGTATATCTCTCATATTTTTCTCCACGTCACTTTCTACCACCTCATACCTGCTGTCGCTATTTTGAATGTGTGTTATGAGTTTTCCATTAACAGCGATGTGTGATTTCATCAGATAAAATCAATGTCAATCTTCAATGAGTTGAACTTCTGCTCTTGATATATTCTCAAATCATTAACTTTTAGGTCTAATTTATCGTCTTGTTCTTTAAATTTCTGGTTCAAATTACTGAATTTTTGTAGTTTTTAGGCATCTAAGGCTTAGGCCGGGATAGGGGAGGGGAAAGGATTCGGAAGGGTGTCATCCAGAGCCTATCTTGAAGGTGCCATCTCGGCATTTGTCTGGTGTGACAGAAAGACCTGAAAACGCCTCAGTCAGGATGGTGGGCCTCTGGGATCGAACCCACGACCTCCCGAATGCTACGCCAATGCTCTACAACTGGGCTACGGCGGCTCGATGGTCCAAATTACTGCTTTTATGGTCTAGGATGCTGAACCTTTGGTCTAGTCTCTGGTCTTGATCATGAACTTATGGTTTAGGCAGTTGAATTTCTTCAGTAACTTTTGTACTAATAAAGGACTTACATGCTCTTTATCTTTATGGACATGTTCATTTTCAATCCCTTTTGCTCCTTTCGTCGTCTGTTTGCTTATCTATTTCCTTTTCCGCTTCTCAATTTACCTAATGTTTTTTTGTTTTTTTTTGTGGGAGAAACTTCATCGTTTGCACCTACAATGGGTAATTCTTCGAGACTTACATTTTTCTCTTTGTCGCTCTCCACCCTGAAAAAAGGTTTGTCTCAGAACCATGTCAAAATTCCCCTGGAACTGGCAATTTGACCCTAATAAAATCACTCGGAATTCGAGCCCCTTAAGCTGGGCGTCAATAATGTAAAAGGATCCCTGAGTACTCCTATATATTACCACTACTCCGACTACTGGTGTGGAATTTTTCCTCAAAGGTGATTATAAATTATTTGGAACAGACAACCCAAACATATATATCTAAAATTTAATACTAGTGTATTTGTCTGTACACATACCTATTTCAAAGAGCTTATATGTATGTAAGGACAGTGTATAAAAAAGGGAGAAAGGAACAAGGAAGAAAACAAAAGAGGATTTCAAAATACATTTTCCCTGTTTGAAGGAACTTGGTAACTGTTTGGACCGAACCGAAACCCAAGAATAAGTGAAGTTACGTAGGAATACTGTACATTGGTTTAAATACCCCTTCTTTGTAGTTGTTCGTTTACCTTCGTTATTCCGAACATAGACTTTATATAAAACAGGAAATATCTTAATATAAAATTAATATGAAAATAAGCGAAGATATTTAGTATATATCATTATAATTCAAAGTCTTTTAAATATTGTCTCTGTATTTGTATTTGACTAATAATATACGTACACATATAATTCAAGCTTTTTGGTTTATAATAGCTACAACATTTAATTCTACACTTTTGAATATTGAAGAACTGCATATCCCAGGGGCTTTCAAATAGTGGTGCGTAAGGTTGTTAAGTAATACGTAATAAAGGTTATTAAAAATATTAAACTTAAGATATTTAGTACCATCTCATTTCAAAAGTGCGCCGAATCTGCAGCCAGTACAAATATTCATTTTTTATGAGAGTAACGTCTGTAGTAAATACATAATATTATTTTTCACTGAGAGCAGAACTTAGATATTTAAGGGAAATAAATTTAGTTTTTGTTCATTTTTTTTCAACTTGTAGTTTCTTATAATTGTGTTCATTGTATTATTAAAGATACTATACTAACTTCGGCATAAATGAGCGAAATCAGAGAAAACCTCATTCAGGAGGGTTG
>JAGDQP010001367.1:72277-112626 GCA_022664845.1 Lepisma saccharinum | reverse complement strand
TCTATCTATCTATCTATATATATATATATATAGATAGATAGATAGATAGATAGATAGATAGATAGATAGATAGATAGATATTGTTAATAATTTTTTCAACTTGTAGTTTCTTATATTTCTGTTTCATTGTATTATTCAAGGTAACATAATAACATATTGCTAGGCATAAATGAGTGAAATAAGAGAAAACTTAATTCTGGATGGTCGGCACCTATGATCTATCTTGGGATCTACCTCCTGATTACAAGAGAAACACAGTACTAAATGTTCTGTGTCATCGATATAATCATTACCGGCATTATAATCATGCAATTTTAAATATTAACATTTAAAATTCTGAAATGTTACTTGGTCTACGGCGAAGCTATGAATTTAGGTTTAGCAGTAAGCCAGTATAAAAATTTGAAAGCCCCCGGCATATCGATAACATTTATACTTAAGAGAAAGATCTTCATATAGAAATAAAAAACGCTTAGTAATACAACATTATTGAAAAGAATCAGAAATATAATTTTATATAAGTTCGATTCGGGGGAATTATACAGAGCAATACACATCTTACAAGATGAGAGTGACTTCACAGTCGTCACTTTGCAACGTGGAAGTTGTTATGAAGTTGGAAGTTGCAACAAATATGCCCAAGAACAAAAACAAGTTTACGAAAGAGGATGTGCATTCAGAAAATAACATCCTGATACATTCTGCCCTCATGCCGCCCGGGCGCCCGTAAAATATTGTAAACTTTATTTTGTATGGACCATTTTAGTAACTTTTGACTTCGGCCCGTCACGATTATGAATGCGATGCTAGTTAAAATTCACAAACATGCCCCAGTTGGGATTCGAACTCGGGGCCTTCAACTTGCTGGCTTAGCGCACCAACCCACACGACTACCAGGTGGGCGCCCCTGCGTCCGTGAAATAACAAGGGGTACGGCCGTACTATCGTATCCCCGATATAGTCGCCGGTGACCATATATGCAGTCACACTGTGGCCAGGAGCCCGAAATTTGTAAGAAAAGGATTATCAAGACAAGAATGGTACTTATTCGAATGACGCTCACAGACTAGTCTGTTAGCGACACTCACATATATATAACTAATTTCTGATCTAGCAAACTATAACCCGGATTTTGATGGTAGAACTTGCATTTGAAAGCTCTTTGCCATACTAAAACACGGAGAAAATATGGATCGGTAGGATCTCACTGGGGAGATCCCTCCCCCTTAGAAAATTCAAAAAATTAAAAATTAAAATTTATTTCCCTGGGACCCCCTAGGGAGTTCTAAAAGATTAAAATATCACATTTCTGATGATAGCACTGACCCCAGACCATAAAAAGTGGCCGAAATTTGCGGAATTGTAATCTACGCTTTAATACTTTTCAAACGCTGTGTCCCACGTTAAAATCGGTGAAGAGATGCAGACTTTTTTTTAGCTCGATCACAGAATTTTTAAAACTGATAAATATGTCATTCTGTCTGTCTTTTTGTTTTAGCCCCAAATTGTTGGTACCAGAAAGTTTTGGGGGGTCAATTGCGGTCCACGTAGGGGTAAAAAATGCTATTTTTATAGGAGTTAACGTTTTCGAGACACTGAGCCTACCATGGTCCAAAATCGACTTTGTGTATGAAAACTATGTTTACTTTCTACTCGATGTCAACCAAATGGCAATACAATTTGCGCCTATGGAAGTCATTTAATAGGAAACCTTACAAAATAGGTGATATCTGTACAAAATCTCATAAGGGTAGAGTGAAGAAAGAATTATATTCACAAAAGAAGTGATATCCATTTTGGGGTGACTTTATTTGTGTCACTATGGCGGAAGGGAGGATACTAAGTCTCTTAACATTATTACATAGAAAACATTTCCGCTGTAGTGATACAAAGAAAGTCACTCGCAAATTGGATATGACTTCTTTGTGGTATAAATCTTGCGTCACTCTTCCCTTTACCAGGGAGGGTTTTTGTACTGATTCTTTATAGGGAGGAAACGAGAAAACTCCGAGAAAACCCAAGTACAGGGTTATATGCTAAAGAGCTCATATGTCATGCTCCGAGATGGAACCAGGACACCAAGCACTAGATGTGAGCGCCCTACCACTGAGCTTCCGCTGGCCTTCCGCCGGATTGAGTCATCCAGTTTTTGTGCCTATTAAGGTACATATTTACATGTGTATTTTTCGATAGAAAATTATATATCTTTCCTTAAATTTAAGGTGTAAAGGATAAATTTCGTAAGAAAATGATAAAGATTTAAAAAAAAAAACTTAAATTAGTAATACTTGAAACGATAAAGGAGTTTAAAAATATTGATATTATTTCAACATTCAGAAGGAGTAAAATCAGGGCATTATATACACCCATTATTTCAACCACATATAATGAAAAAATAAAATGTCCAGAAGGATTACAATACAAGTATTTTTAAAAAAAAGATGGAACACGTTTTTCTTAAATTTGAAATGATTTTAGTACATGAAAGCAATTACTGACAACCATGTGCGTATTCTTAATTAGTTGTTGCACAGAGAACAGCAAATAAGTTAGAGATGATATTAGGTATGACTGATTTGACTGGTTCTAGAATGCGCTACTTAGGAACTGATGTTCTGTATTGTGTAAACATTCATTGCGTTATCTTTATAAATGAGTCTCTAACACTGTGATATAATGAACCAATAAAAAACAATTTTATTCCAAAGAAAGCAACAGTTGGGAGTAAGGTTAACAACAAGTGAAGTCTTGCGCTTGGAAATACTGGTCTATAATGGTGAAGACAGAAATTTAAACGTAAGTATTCGCAGTGGTAATAATTTTCTCTAGCAATCTTAAGTAGTATTAAGAAATAACCAATATAGAAATTAGATTTACTATTACAATTACAAAAGGTATTTATTAAACCTTCGAAAAGTACACACAAACGATATTTATTGTTTCGTTGTTGATGAAAATTTATACATTACAATTTAATTATATATGCTCTGAGCACCAAACGTAAAACATAGAGACATACAGTGCCATAACAAACACTGTGCGGTGGTAGAATTTACCGTTATGCTTTTCCCTATAAAATATTTTAAAAACAATGTACTTATGAATAAAAACTATAAACTGCAAATCTATTAACTCTTTTCAAATCATACATAATTGTCTTCGCTGACCTCAGTAGCCCACAAATGTGTTTTGAACAATGTGTTTTCTTCTTTATTTTGGTTGATTTTTGAAATTCGTTGATTGACCATTATCGGTTGAAAAACAAAACAAGTTAAATTTTAAGTAATATTTCAACAGACTTGATATTGTTCAACAGACTTACTTCAACGCGGATTCAACTGTTATTTTCAACTATGGTATATATATCGTTTCATGGAATTCTTTCAAATTTAATGGAATAAAATGTGTAATTAAAAGCTAATTAAGTGCCATTAACTATCATTTTTTGTGCTCTTTTCATGTTGAAAACAGGTTGAATTTCAATTTATGTTTCAACAAAATTTTGACTTCGTTGATAAGGCATTAATGTGACGTACCTTTAACTATTACATTGAAGTGTGCTCTAGAATATTTTTCCGAGTTAATTGCATAAAAATGTGTTTAAAAGCTAATATAATAAATATACCTACTGTACATTTCTCATGTTATTCGCATGTTGATAACAGGTCGAGTTTTAAACTATATTTGAAAGAACTTTGAATTTCTTTAAAAGATCGTTAATGTGAAGTGTTTTCAACTATGATATATATTTCGCTTTATATGCCTTTTTCTAAAACGACATATTACAATTATTGGGAAATGCAAATTTAATAGTGCAGTAATGCTCAAAGGGTTAAAGCAGGAAAAATGCACATAACAAAGAAAGAAGGCAATTATTCTTTATTCTTATTCTTACATGATGGTAAAAAGACGGGTCTGGATTTGTAGCGGCTGCATTGAAGACTGCCTGTTGCGGCTTCGTAACAAAGGGAGTAAAAGAGTAGTGACTCTCAAGGCCATTGATGAGTGATAGCGTATCGAGCTACTAACGACGAGTGCGGAACGTTCCAGCTTCGAAACCCAAAGTAGCGGTTGGATATTTTACTATTAGAAAATTAATTCGTATATCACGATGAAAGCAAAGGACAAAATACAGCTAAATAGACAACAACCATGCTCTGTTTCAGCAAACTGAACTAGTTTTTCATCGTTCCCTTCTTGATTTCAACATGTTTCTTCTTAACCATTATTTAATGTCGAACAAAGCGTTGAACAAGCGGACACTTCGGTACATTTACAATGTTAAAATTACGTTTCAGTACTAACGTTTAATCCACATATTTCCAACGTATGTATACTACTGGAGTGCAAACCGGACAAAACAACTACTTTACTCCTTATTTTATACAGAAGTTATTTCAGCTATGTTAGAAAATAACACTGAACTTTATCAATATTGAAAAGAAAAGATATTGATAATATTAAATCAAATCTCAGTATTATGTACACTATAATTCTAGATGGACAGAATAATTCGTCTTCTTTAAGCGAAATGAGGGGCCAATCTTTCAGAGAGGAATTTTCAATCGAAGAGAATGGTATTCAACGAAACCTCCTCGCTTTAGATAGAAAATATGATATTTCTAGACGGAATTCTGATGTTTCTGAACGTAATGTATTTATTCTTCAAACATGAAAGAGCTGTTTCCCATACCAGGGTGGTACAAAATGAGCGATTTCTCATCTTTTCGGAAGAGTTTTAAAATGCATCACGATCACTAGTTACTTTTTTCTCCGCCATTTGTAACCGCAAAAGTTATCGAAAGGCAGTAAAATTTATCACATTTAGTTAAAAGCAACAACAGAAATGTGAAAAAACTCTTTGATAGAAGCACATGAAGATGTCAGGAGTAAGATATGTACTATCATGGCCAAAATAATGTTCACATGACTTTGTTATACACAATTTTTCTCTAAGCCTACAAGATAGGCCACCCAACTAACGTTGAGTCGGCGGTATCTGATTCTGAGAGAATGTGAGTGAGCGAGCAAGGGTTGGAATTTTCTTTTCTTTAACAGAAAACATTATCACATGTCCTGGGTTCTGAAAAATATATTTATGACTTCTTGTAGTATGTAGCAAATAATGAAAAACTTAAGAGAGTCCCATTTCAAACAATAAAATAGGAAACCTAACACAATTTTTATTTTAGGTGGACCACTAGTTGAAGTATACTGAAAAGTTTAATTCAATTGTCCAATAGAAAACATCCTTACCGAACATGGAGAAACAGAAATGAACTTTAAAACCCGTGGTTTCTTTCTTTTTTCTTTCTTAATGAATTCCATAGAACACTAAAGTTATGCATAAAAGACAAGAGAAAAGGTCTGTTTCTATTAGTTCTTAAAAATAAGGCACGATGCACGATCTTTATGCTTGATAATTTCTGATATGTTGTTATTTACGTTATTTTGTATGGGCGTGCCTATGATATAGTGTGTGCGTGCATGTGATAAACATCGAAACGAGTATGCTTTCTTCCAAGCACCGTACGTTCTACTTATTCTGGAGGACCTCGGTTCAGTACCAGCGGCTGACTGTCCTGACTTAGGTTTTCCCAGTGTTTTCTTCAGTCACGCCAGGCATATACCGCAATGGTAAACTTCGCATCACAATTATTGTGACAGCGAACGCCGTGCAGCTAGGCAATCCAAATGGCACCTTCTTCTCCCATAATCGTTTCTATTAAACAGACCTCCTATTTCTCCTTCCTAAGTCTTGCCGATACTAAAATCAGCAAATATCACGAACACGTTTTTTTTTTTAAAAAAAAATAGACATGTATTAGTATCGATAAAATGAAAGAATAAAAGTGAGACAATCAACATACATAAGTTGATGAAGGGAGAAATTTAAACATACAATGAAACATTGAAACCGATGGATGTCTGTTAGACAGAGGCAGAGAAATGAGAGAGAGAGGGAGAGAGAGGGAGAAAGAGGGAGAAAGAGAGAAGGGAGAATAGAAGAAGAAGAAGTAGAGATAAAAATATGGAATTTAAACGTAGTAAAAATTATTAAGTTCAGTTCCCACAGTATAAAGTTCAGTTCCCACAAATCAATTCTAACAGCAAGAGAGAAGTGATTTTATATTTTTGCTTTTATAGAATCATATGCTTTCTTGAAATTAATGAATAGCTGATGAACCGTCCCATTATATTCCCATTTCTTCTCCAAAATTTGTCTCAAGGCGAAAATTTTAAATCCACATTGGTGATCTCCGATTCTTTCATCTACGTATACACTTAGGCGTGTTAACAGAATATTACTTAATACCTTGCAACAGGTGGGAAGTAATGAGATTCCGCGGTAATTATTACAGTCCGATGTATCACCTTTTCTGTAAATCGGAACTATTATTGAGGTTTCACATTCTTTTAGGAGCTCCTCCTTTCTCCATATATCACTTATTCATTTATGTAGTTCCTTGATTGGTGCCGTTCCCCCCGCTTTAATTAATTCGGCTGGAATATTGTCTATTCCTGGTGATTTGAATTTTTTCAATTTCTTTACCGACATTTCGATCTCGATCTCACTCGGTTCGGGAATCCACGGCTCTGCAGTATGGATTTCTTACTCCTCTGTTTATTCCCCGTTGTATACATAAAGACGTTTGTCGAAATAAAATGTCCACACTTCGACAATGCTAGTCGAATCCGCCTGAAGATCTCCACGTTCATTTCTAGTCATTCCTAACCTCGGCTGGTAACCTTTTCTTAACGAGTTTACCCCTTTGTATAGGTCTCGTATGTTATTTGTCTTCCAGTTTTTCTCTATCTTCTGAATCTTCTGCGTCAGATATTCTCGCTTTTTGTTTCTGAACCCTCGTGTGGCGTTTCGTTTCGCGTTACTGTAGTGGTTGGTATTTACTTAGCTTTTTTATACTTAGCCATCGTTGCCTTGTTTGTTTTCGTTCCTCATGAAGCTTAAGTCATTCTTCATCAAACCAAGGTTTGTTTTTCTGTTGTTTCATCTCACCTACACGTTCCTTCGCTGCGCTCTTAGTTGTTTCACGAATTGCCTCCCACATCTTACATCAATTTCATTATTAATACCATTATTATTATTTGAGTCGGCTAGCATTTCGAACCTATTTGAGAGTTCGAGTTGGTAATCTGCTTTGATGCTCGGATTATTTAATCGTTTAACTTCAAATTTCAGTTGTTTTGACCCTTTGTTTTCTCTGTTCGCGATGCATAACTTTTCCCTTACTTTTGTGATCACTAAGGTCGGTGTCACCTTCCGCTCCTCTGTATGATCTAACATCCATTGTGTTGGTGTGTTTTCGTCTGCCTACTAATACGTGACCGATCTAGTTGAGAGTTTTGCGTTCCGGAGATACCCATGCGTATTTGTGTATGTCTTTGTGTTCAAAGTGCGTGTTCTTTACCAGTATTGTTTTCGAAATCGCGAAAGTTATCAGTGTTTCTCCATTGTTTTTGGCCTTTTCGTGAAGGTTATATTATGTCTATAAAATATTGTAGCATCTCTCGATCTCGATCTCGATCTACTTAACTTTTCAGTTTGGACCACCAAAAGGGGGGTAATTTTTTTTTTCGCAAAACTATTTTCACAGTGTCGAAAGTGGGTTTTGTGAGCAATTGTCGCAAATTTCATGGAAATATCTGGAAAACTTTCGCTTTTACCTGTCTGTTTCTCAGTTACACGAATTAATGACGGTAAAGATAAAGCTATTCCCTGTGCGATTCGCACGCGCCGAGAACGGCGCATGGGGGATGTGGACGTAGCGCTCCACGTCTCGACCTACTGTACGAAGTGCGGTGGAGTGGTCAGTCCCACGCTCGACTGACTTTACCTTCCCAAGGTGCCCAGGAGTACTAAGAGCACTCTGGTACTCAGTTTGATAGGAGTCTGAGTGCACCGTAGAGCGCCAGGCATGGGGACGATGGGTGCCTAACTTGTGACTGAAAATGTATCACAAAAAATTGAACAGGATATTTTGAAACTGGTTAAATCAAAATAGGCTCAGATTGCGCGATATTATACTTACAATACAGTCTGTCAAAATTTAAAATTGGTGTTACGTTGAACCTATCACATTGCACGAAGTGTATTAGAACTTCTAATTGAAGTTTTAACTTCTAGATTTGCTAATTACAATTTTCTTTTGGTGATGTTAGATTCGTTCAGATTGGTTTACGTTAAAATAAACGACAATAAATGATCGTATCTTAATGTGGCAATACTTATTATAAACTGGGTTTGTTCATAAAACTGCCATAATATATTCATTTCATAATTTGACATGACAAAAAGGACATACATACACATGTGTTTACTTACCACACAATACATACAGATAAAATGAAACACATATACTCAATTTTACATTTTCCTCGCACATGAACTTGGTTTTTCATAGGTGTGGAGCTCGTTGGCAAAATGGAGTAGGAGAAACGCGCAGAACATTGCAGTGCGAAAGCAAACTAACCTGGGTTCAAATCGTGTTCAAGCCAAATATTTTTTTTACAAAGCAATCGTGAATAATCCAATCATTTCTTCTCATACAAAACTGAGAATATTTCCGACTGTGGAGTGGAGCAACTGAGTCACTATAGCGAAAAGACGATTTACGAATGTTGGTTGGGAAAGTTCAAATCAAGTCTCAGAGGGTTACGAGGAAAGTTAACGACACGTCATTGATCAGAAATATGAACTTTTCATGTTATTATTCTTAGAAAGAAACACTATACCATTTGCTAAGCAAGTATTGGGTAGAGGCAACTGTGGAGTATCGCTAGCGTGCTGGACTTCTAATTTGAAAACCTGGGTTCGATTCCCCACCAGCCAGTTTCTTTTTCGCATACACTGAAGTATTCAAACAGATTTATCTCCGGGTTATGGAGACCTTACGAAGCATCACTGGACAGAATCCGAGTATACAGTGCGTGTGCTGTTTAGCATAATGATAATGTAATTTTCATGTTTTTCATTGGTCTCTTTCTCTTCCTCTCTTTGTTGCTGTATTGTTATCTTATCTTTGCTGCGTCTTTCTCTTCTTCTCCTCTCTATCTATTTATATTTATTTTTCTCTTCCGCTAGACCCCGGCCCCTGTAGGGGATGTCAGCCCAAATCCTCGAGACTACCCCGAACTTTAACATATTGCAGACAAAAGTTGATAGAAACTGTACAAAACTCTACGTCCGCCCTCCCAATTTTGACTTTACGCCCCCAATCTGAAAATCCTGGCAGAATCCTTGATTACAAAGTATTCCGAACCAGTATGTTTAATAAACCCCACCGAATTTCCAGACTAACCCCGCGCAAACAAACAATTTATGTTACACATTTGATATTATCCTAGATGTGTCTCAAAACTCTGGAGTTTCACTGGAAATCATAAGTATTTAATCTGACCACCAAGTTTGGTCTCCATTTTCAAAGTTATTTAAAGAATTTTTGAAGCACCCTTTATATATTCGAATAACCCTGCAAAAATATAAAAACACTTATCTCTTGCTGTTAGAATTGATTTGTGGGAACTGAACTTTATACTGTGGGAACTGTACTTAATATTTTTTACTACGTTTAAATTCCATATTTTTTATCTTACTTCCTCTTCTTCTATTTCCTCTTCTCTCTTTCTCTCTCTCGCTCTCTCTCTCATTTATTTGCCTCTGTCTAACAGACATTCATCGGTTTCAATGTTTTATTGTTTTTTTTTTAATTTCTCCCTCCATCAACTTATGTATATTGATTCGTCTCGCTTTTATTCTTTCATTTTATCGATACTAATACATGTCTATTTTTTTAAAAAAAGTCTTCATGATATTTGCTGATTTTAGTACCGGCGAGGCGAAGGAAGGGGAAATAGGGGGTCTGTTTAATAGAAACGATTATGGGATAAGAAGGTGCCATTTGGGTTGCCTAGCTGCACGGCGTTCCCTGTCGCAATATTTATGATGCGAAGTGTACTATCCCGGTATATGCCTGGCGTGACTGAAGAAAACACTTGCAAAACCTAAGTCAGGACAGTCAGCCGCTGGTACTGAACCGAGGTCCTCCCGAATACGAAACTAACGTTCTGGCAAGTAAGGTACGGTTCTCGGAAGAAAGCATACTCGTTTCGATGTTTATCACATGTACGCACACACTATATCATAGGCACGCCCATACAAAATAACGTAAATAACAACATAATATCAGAAATTATCAAGCATAAAGATCGTGCATCGTGCCCTATTTTTAAGAACTGATAGAAACAGACCTTTTCTCTTGTCTTTTATGCATAACTTTAGTGTTCTATGGAATTCATTAAGAAAGAAAAAAGAAAGAAACCACGGGTTTTAAAGTTCATTTCTGTTTCTCCATGTTCGGTAAGGATCTTTTCTATTGGACAATTTGAATTAAACTTTTCAGTACACTTCAACTAGTGGTCCACCTAAAATAACAATGGTGTTAGGTTTCCTATTTTATTGTTTGAAATGGGACTCTCTTAAGTTTTTCATTATTTGCTACATACTACAAGAAATCATAAATATATTTTTCAGAACCCAGGACATGTGATAATGTTTTCTGTTAAAGAAAAGAAAATTCCAACCCTTGCTCGCTCACTCACATTCCCTCAGAATCACACACCACCCACTCAATGTTAGTTGGGTGGCCTATTTTGTAGGCTTAGAGAAAAATCGTGTATAACAAAGTCATGTGAACATTATTTTGGCCATGATAGTACACCAAATCCTTGATGAGTGTACTTTTACAGTTGGTCGCCTAGTTAAGGCGATAAGGCATTGAATAGCCGGCGGAACGTGGGTTCAAATCCAACTGAAGTGATTTTTTAATCTTTTCTAATACATGATTAGATTAATTGTCTTTCTTGCTCTTATGAATAAGTGCTTCCTTTCGCATATTTACACATTTTCAACATTCTATTGCGCTTTTCATGTCCAAAAATTAACATTTTTTTTTAACTCAATAGATATAAATTAATCCAAAAGAAAACTTATTTCTAAGTTTCCGTCTTTAAGAACTACCATTTATCTAATCTTTTTTCGAGCGGAAATTTCTCATATTTTCTCGCTGAAAATCCACTTTAAAAGAGTTGACTCTCTTTCCCCTCTCAAAAGATGAAATATTCTGCTCAAATCGAGCAGAGTAGCAATCTTTGAATTTAGTGTGCATATTTATGAAAAGACAAACAAAAACAAACAACGCTTCTCAATACTGCGGAGCCTCACGATAGAAGAAGAAAAAAAGCATTACCGTGCCGAAACTAGTGTGGAGGGTCCGGAACCTTTTCACTGGAGGAGTATTTGTGTGCTCCCACTTGCAATTTGCCGTTTCATCTCGTCCTCAAAGTGGTGGCACCAACTTTCGTCACCGGTAATAAATGCTGAGAGAAAGTAGTCCCCAGCGTCACTGTAACACTGCAATTATTGCAGAGATATGGTGATACAACAGGCCTGCTTGTATGGTGTTAGGTGTTGCTGAATCCATTGCGCGCAAATTTTACGGAGCATCAAATATTTTCGTGATTTTTGCGTGAACCGTAACACGGATAAGCCCAATAATGCACACATATCAGTAGTAGAGTGTATGGTTTTCCTTACCAAAGATTTTTATCTGGCTATTGCCTTACTAACCTTAAGATTCCGAGGTCCCTATTCCCATCAGGATTAATGCGCAAATATGCCAGTTGGAACCTAACGTAATATGTAACAACAAAATAGTGTTACAGTTTTGATATGTGGGTTGGAACTTAAGGAGACACTTTTCTTCAACAGCAAATATGTGTTGGTGAGATTATTACGTGATTTGAATAAGATGGATGTAATAGGAATAGCGGTATTTTGAAAGAGTTCCCACACTGAGAAACGATAGACGACATCTTTGACGATTTGTGACAACCGAATGAGTTTCGTAATCACAATAAAATTACAAAACCGCCGAAGCTCAGTGATAGAGAGTTGGCGTAGCATTCGGGAGGTTGTGGGTTCGATCCCAGCGTCCGACCATCGTGACTGAGTTTTTTCCAGGGTTTTTCCTCAGTCACACAAGAACAATTCCGTGATGGCAACTTCAATTTAGTTCCTGGCCGACACCTTCCCGAATCCTTTCGCCTCACCTATCCCGGCCCGAGCCTTAGATACCTAAAAGCCATAAAAAAGTACAAAATTCACCATACAATTCAATGCACAGTCTAGGGAAAACATGGACCAAACATTCTGTTTGGTAAAATGACTGAAAGAAATATGACAAAAACTTGTGTTCGGTGAGTTTTAGATATCGATGAAAAAGAAATGACCTAATAAAAAACAAAAGAGAGGGAGCGATTAGGCATTGTGACAACAAAAGAACGATATTGTTTTGCCTTGGCGACAAAAAATAAAAGAAAGTGTGTTATTTGTTCAGAGTATTAAAGAAAGAAGTATCAAAGTAGGCGGGTAGAATCAAAGAAATAATTTAAAATTGTTCTAATCCATTGGAAAGGAAGGCACACACACATGATTCTAAGAAGAGGGAGAGTAACAATGGAGAATGTGTAAAATAGGCACGGAAGAGAGAAGTTACTCTCCTAAAGATGCAAGTCAGGAAAGACTCTTGCAGTAATATGAATTGTCGTTGTCTAAAAAATGAAGGAGTGAGATAAAATGAGAAATTAGGCATTTTTTCCCGAAGTTCACTTGTGGCACCCCTAACATTTAATACGCCACTGAAAATAGATACACGTTTTTTTTTTTGTTTTTTTTACAATTTTTAATTATTGCGCAAGCCGATTGAAATTTTGAATGCTATTCGTATATACACATTGTTATACATATTATTATGCAATTAATATAGTCGTGCAATACTTACACAAAATTGGACTGTCCTTTTTTGTTTAACCGCATGCTTAGTTTTCTCCATTTCTGCCCCCTCCTAGATTACAATAACTACATGTCTGAGTACATTAACTGAACAATTTTTACCGATTTTGTACATTAAACTTCAAAGGAGACAAATTTTATTTCATAATAATACAATAATTTGAATTTTTAAGACTGTTTTTATGCCTCCGTGCATTGTATGCGTTAATCGATTTTCTTAAGTTGGCTTTTTCTTTACTCGCTTGTCGCCTACATTGCATGAATACCTTAAATGAAATTAACAGTTATGTTTTATACAGTGGCTGAGGATAAAAATATGATAAATAATCAATAATCAATATGATACCACTTTTTGTCCATACAGTGTATATTCCATGCAATGGTCTATAAATAGTATCAATATATTAAATAATTAATAATCACACTGTTAACAAGATTCCCAACATTTGGTGTATATATTGCCTTCAACATCTTATATTTTCATTGTTTTTTGTAGTTTAATCCAGCAATTAACTCTATTTCAATATGATAATTACAATCTTCAGATAAGTGTCCATTGTTTTATGAACACCCTATAGTGACCACTCATTGGAATTTATATTGCTGTGTTATCTTGCGATAGGATGAATTCAATAAGAAATGAAGTAGACATACATTAGATATGTCGAAATCATTGGTTAGGATGACTACCAACAAGACTCGAACCCGGTTGTCTTCCTCAGTGCTGCTTCGAAAACCACAACACCACTGTTTATTGATACTGGATTTAAATAAGCTGTTTGGAAAGAAGCTAAATGGAAGGCAAAGCAGCTGGTAGATGTGGAGAATACTTTTTCCTTACTCTCTCCTTCCTTTTCAAATGTTAACGATATTACTGGATTTTGGTGCAATTGCCTGGAATTGTGATATATAGTAGATCTCGTAATCCTGAGAAGAGTCTCTGTCCATGGGCATAATCACCAATCACTGATCATTTGGCCACTACGAGGTTACTTTTTTAACTGCCTGAAAATAAGGATATTATTGGAGATCGGAGACAGGCACGTTAATGACCAGGGCCATCGTTCAAGTGCTATCAGGACGTTTGTCGGTTAAAATAACTAAAAAAACATCAGTTGCTGCAGCATTTGAACCCACCAGTCTTCTGTGGGCCAACTTGGTGTCACTGCAAACGAGACAGTAGTGCGGCGTCAAGTTTTGGTGTTAAAAACAACTGACAATTACATTTGGTTTTCTGGACAGAGTAAACACTTTCGCTTTAGTTCGTCATGTAAGAGGGATGATGTCCCTCAGTGTTCACACAACCTAGGAACGGGATGGGGAATGTAGCAGACAGAGCCTTTTGAGTGTAGGTATCATCCCGGAACTCGCTTAATGGTACTAAAGAAAATCCTGGAAATCCTCAGTCGGGATGACCTGACAGTTTTCTTTAACCCGAGCTCCGCAGACACATTATTGCGAACCAAAGCTCTACCCGCTGAGCTACAGTCGATCCGCAGACACAACTGACGCCTGGTACTATATACGTTGTGCACTTTCAGATATTTTATCAGGATAAAATCATTACCACCAGAGCCCATTCCACCCTTTGGAATATATCTTCGCAACTGTTGAACAAAGTGGGCTCATAGTCGCCAAACGGTCAGTAATTGGTTGTTGTACCCATTGAGGCTTTTCTTAGGAAAACAACATCTACAACATATCACGGTTTCAGGTGATTCCACAGCAATTCAAAAATGTTGTTATCTTCTAGTATTTTCAAAAATGTTGTACCGTTGTGGCGAAACGATCAGTGATTGGTGGTTGTACCCATGGAAAGTTTTCTTCCAAGGATGAAAATATATAAACGTATAACGGTTTCCGGCAATTACACCGAAATCAAACTTGCATATAGGCATCATATAAAGACTACTCGTTTCCTATGCACGTTATCGTATGTTGGCTGGTCTAATTTGCAATAACAATAATTCGTATCCTCACTATTTAATTCTATTGATGGCTTAACGCTAGTATATGTTTTTTTTTAATTCGTATTTTATTAATCTTTGGGTAGGTTAACAACTATCCCTAGAAGAGTGTTTTGATCCAAATCACTATAGCCTTGATGTATCTCAACGTCAACTTACATGCTTCACTATATTATTATTGCGTTCCGTATAGCCGTACAATCAAGGGTTATGCTTATTCCTGACTAACTGTATAACAGCGTTTCTCACTTTCCTCGTATTATAATTTCCGTGCTCCGTGCATTCGTGGATATTGTATGACGTACCAACTGAATCTGTCCTTATAGAAAATCGGTGTTTCCGAACTTAATATTTTCCGTCTAAATAAAGTGTGCTTCATATAAAATATATTAAAACTACAAGCTTCCTACTTTGTAATTTTCGATTTATTCCGGAAATTTCCTCTGTAGATACGTATATTTCTCTGATTCTCGGAAGCAATTGATATGTTGCTCTCTTTCTCAGCGATATATGATGTCTTTCCTTCTGCATCATTTTCCGAAGTATTCCTTCATCTTTTTAAAATCGTAATTTGTTTCCACTTGGGAAAAGTCGCTCTATTTACAAAACTTGGTTTCTCCAAACTCGGTTTGCATTACGTCAATCATTGCTAATCATTATTCAATAGGACGTGATTGTATTATCATTGGGTATAATTTAGCAAATAAATTTGTTTACTTTCTTACTAGTATATGTCTACATTTTAAAACAGACTGCCTCCATGATTAATTATTTTTTTCTTATATCCTTCTAATGTTTTCATGCTACATAAAAGACTGATTGCTATAAGCTTTGTATAGATTTCACCCCTGTATTTGTCTGTAGTTATATAAACTATATATTAATAACATATCTGCATGTATCTGGGTTTCATTGTTCAACAAAAGTGAAGAATGATTTATCCTCATTTTCCTATACTAATTAACATTTCAACTCAAATTATCAAGCTTAACTTTCATCAAGATAAGTACTCTGGCAAACTGCGGACTTCATCCGAGATAGTACCTTGAGTAGAGACTTAATCCACAGTCCTCTGGAGGGGGTCCAACCCAGAAGGGCCAGTTTTGAGGGCAACACCTCATTTCACTGCAAACTTTTGACAATATCATAACTGTATATCAGATGTCAGAGTTTAGAAATACGCTAGAAAATTTAGCCTTTGATTTCACCTACGGAGAACATCCATAATCATGGGAAGAAAGTTACATTTTATGTACACCTTTGTCTTTTATTCTGGTTAACGCACTCAGCGCTGGACCGACGTCTGGATACCTGAGTGGGACCTGTCAATGGAATATTAGGAAGCTCATGGAATACCTTCTCTCTAAAGAATCCGTTGGAAGTTTTCTTAACATATTTATTTAACAAAAGTAGATTTAATAATAACATAAAAGGGAAAATAATTGATAATTCATAGGAACTTAAAATAAAAGGAAATCCTAACCCAACCAACAATTCAGAGCGTTCCTAACCTAACCGATCTAGCTCATTCATTATAATGCTTTAACCTGAAACTTGAGCTACATTTTTGTACTTAACATAAATTTTGACATTAGAATTTAATTTACATTTGAAGTAATTACGAAAACATGATTCCTGAGCAATTACAA
This sequence comes from Lepisma saccharinum, assembly GCA_022664845.1. NCBI lineage: Eukaryota > Metazoa > Arthropoda > Insecta > Zygentoma > Lepismatidae > Lepisma > Lepisma saccharinum. The sequence continues at coordinate 96,139 of JAGDQP010001367.1, read as the reverse complement.
AATGGATTGATTAATTCGATTATTAAAACTAACTTTTGCTACTTGATTGTTAAAATGGTACAAACGCAATGCAAGAATTGGTACATTTCTTAGCACAACATTCTAAATCAAGTGAAATACTTTCTTTCGAATTGGGGTTAAATCGCTTCACTTGCGAATTGAGAATACATTACATATTTTCATTGCTAAATTACACTGTATCGTCTCTGTTTACTTGATACAGAAATACACGTTATAATTGTGTGCAAATCAAGAAGGGAAAGCAAAGTTTTTTAGTTTCTACAAACTGTAATTATTATTTTACTGGTTCAAAGTTGATATAGAAATGTTTACTTACTAGTTCGAAAATAGAAATGCCAATTCAAGAATGAAATACAAATCTGTTCAGTTCAAGAATGAAATATAAACTTTGACCAATTTATGAATGAAATACAAATTAGTCAATTCAAGAGTGAAGTAGAAGTTTGTCCACTTCAAGGGTTTTCGACGATTTGGTCTGTTGGACCAAATGTAAAGTGACGCTTACATTATAGAGGAGAAACGGAAATTAAAGTAAAACGAATATTATCTGAAATAATAAAGAGGGATGCAAGCCACTAACCTGTGTGAATGTTATAACAGCTTGGTACTACATGATGTCTTCTGAGGGCACCTTGTCCTTGAGTACCAAAAGAGAGAGGTCGAATCTAGAAATTCAGTCGTATTTATGTGAGGAAACTAACTACGCCCTGGGTGAAACATCAGCGCACGAGTCTCTCTCATGGCAGGAAAACCCAACACAATCGTAGCTTTTGACCATATGTGGAATTGGGGCTTCACAGCAAATGATAGATAAACTACTTTTTTCCTGTGACCCAATTATTACATCCTGTATGTGATCGCACTGTTGCCCTGCCCGTCTTGGGCTGACTTATCGAAGTACTGTTAAAGTAGCTTATGTCAAACCCCAAGCAGCACAGTGGAATCCACTTTTCCAATTCTCAGTAAGGATTATAATAGAAAGTTGGAATGAGCTATTTTGATTGTATAGGTTTCGATTCCCGAACCCTGAGTTTCGCCATAGTACTTCGGTTTCTTTATTTACGTTTGCTTTTCTCCTATGAAGTAGACTGACTATCTCTGTGATATGATAATCCGAGACACTGTACATGTTCTAACCTTGCTCACCACTACAAATTCGAATTCTATTACTTTCCCGTATTTTTTTTATGGTGTACGTATCCTACATGAAATAATCCACGTCAAAATAAATCTAAAACTGTACACCATAACTGTTCTCTCTCGTACCTCTTCTAACTAAACTAAGCGAGTCTTCCAAATTTGTATTTCAGAGTTCATGTTTTTGAACAGTTGTCTCTATATATCATCTTAGGTATTCCATGAATATCTTTCCTTATCGTACCTCTGACCAAATTTATTTCATTGGTAAAAAGTGGCACTCAGTTGAAGAGCTGGATTACATTATGTTGCACTTCTCATCTTCATTCAAGCAAGAGACAATCAAGCTAGTTGTCATGGGATCATTCAGGAGATAAAACATTATACCACCGAAACTGAGACTTACTTCGTAAAGTACATGAATGGTTAAAACTGGCAATACGTGTCAGTGTCAGTTGGTAACACTAAAAGCTAAAATTCGAGTGTATGTGCAATTGTATTATATAGAACTGTGTATTCTGCTATCTTAAATAACTCCATTGTTCCCTACATACATATAGGTATAAATCAAACCTAAGATAGTTCTTATGCCATTACTTTTTAATCAAAGCATCCCAAAACACGAAATTGAAGTTTTTTTCTCTCTAGCCTGTCTTTTGTTCGTACGGTGTTCACTTTACATGTAAAACAACCACAAAATAATCCACAGCTATTACAGTTAAAATGTATACTATTGGTAAAATCATTTGGAGTCAGTTTATTTTTCATAATCGTTTCCTAGTAGTGTGCTCTTTAAATATGGAACCCCCCAGACATGCACTTATCAATGCTATTCCCATTAGGTTAACTTTGTATGCATCTTCCGATCTAAGTCTGGCATTGATTTCTATTTATCTGCTTTTCTTTAAGTGTACTGTAATTTTAAAATATGGAAATTGTTAGATCACTTTTCAAATACCTGAAGGGCTTCCAATTTTTTTAATTAGCAGTTCAACACATTACTTATCTTTGACTAGATTACAACCCTTAGTTTTGTGTTACTTCTTCATCAATGTGTTGGAGTGGGTTACTCCATGATATATTGAGCTACCATTTTCATCAGTATATTAATAACAAAGGATATACTACATTGGTATCACTTCAACGCCTTTGACGCTTTCCGTCCTTTTATGTCTTTACTGGGCATTATTAACTATTAGAGATGTCTAATTAAGTTTCAACGACTAGCCACTTCAATAATAAACATGTCAATTCACATCGCTTCTCTTCAAAGAATCTCTCCTGCAATGTTTCATTTTCTCTGTTTCAGTTGTTTTCCGTGCTAGCTTCTATTAATCCGTATGAGTGCGTCAAGTACACAAATACCACACGCAAGCGTTGTAGTCTTCGAAACTCAAATCATTAAGCTTACCTCATCACGCTTACATGCCAATTACACAATAATTTCATTGGATTAAGCATTATAATAATTTGAAATCTATTGAGTATATAAATTACAGATCTACTGTCAAATATAGGCCAACGCCTTAATATCGTTTTAAAAAGATGTCAGTACATGTCCGCATTCCTGCCTCTTATGTATTTCTGCTAATTACCGCCATAGTCTACATTATTCTTAGTCCAGAGTATATTTAGATTTAATATCAACATGGATTCTATCACAAATTTCAGTTTTTAAGGAGTATAGAGCCAAACTTGGGAGGGTGTAATGAGATTTGTAGAGATTCATCAATATTTTAATCTTAAAATGTTAATGTTTGTTCATAAATTTGGTTAGTCTATCACTAGAGGGGGACTTAAAATTACTGAACACACGTCAACCCCACACGGGACATAAAACCTTAGTCCGTTCTATTCTATTCGTCATCTATTAAGAACAATATTGTTCTATATTTTTACTGCTTGTGTCTCATTATGTCTTAAAATATATCAAAAGTGCACAGTTCTACGTATTTTTAATAAATCAATGTTTACGTTTTCTATTTCAAACAAACAATACACTAAACAAGTTACCTTTTCGTATTTCTAACTTGATGCGTAGAAAACGATATTAAAATAAACCAATTTACGCCTTTCAGGTTACTGTGGCTCAGAACGATAATGTTTGGAAAACACAAATTTCAATACACTGCTTTATTTTGCTCACATGGATATGTACTATCATGGCCAATATAATGTTTACATGACTTTGTCATACACGATTTTTCCCTAAGCCTACAAGATAGGCCACTCAACTAACGTAGAATCAGCGGTGTGTGATTCTGAGAGTGTGTGCGTGAACGAGCAAGGGTTGGAATTTTCTTTTTTTTAAACAGAAATCATTATCATATGTCCTGGGCTCTGGAAAGATATTTATGATTTCTTGTAGTATGTAGCAAACAATGAAAAAACTTAAGCAAGCAGCATTTCAAACACCAAAAGGAAGCCTAACACTATTTGTATGTTAGGTGGGCCACTAGTTGAAGTTTATTGAAAAGTGTAATTTCAACTGTCGAGTAGAAAAGATCCTTACCGAACATGGAGAAACAAAAATGAACTTTGAAACCTATGGTTGCTACGTAATTATTTCTTTGTTAATGAATCGAGTATTCCATAGAACACTAATGTTATACACGAAAGACAAGAGAAAACATTTGTTTCTAACAGTTCTAAAAATTTTGGCACAATATTTGTTTTATAATCTTTGATAAGATGTTATTTACGTTTATCATTTACAAAGATGTTAGTAGAAAGATACACGAATATGTTGCGTGCGAAGTTCTAGTAAATGTATTTTTTTCCTCTCTCTGTCTTTCTCTTTCTCCCTACCTCTCCCTACCTCTCCCATATATATATGTGTGTGTGTGTGTGTGTAACAGAATGGAACTTTGACCATCATATGAAGAATATCTAAGACACATTAAGATTTTTCTCTTTCCGGACAACTATTTGCATATGTGTCTGTGTGTGTATGTGATAAACATCAATACAAGTATGTTTTGCCCTACCGCGGACGTACCTGACTTGGTAAAGCGTGGGTTTCGTATTCGGGGCGTCCTCGGTTCGTTACCAGCGGCTGACTACTCTGACTTAGATATTCTCATTGTTTTCCGCAGCCACACTAAGCACGTAGCGGGATGGTATCTTCAATTTAAGACCTGGCCGACTCCCTACCGCATTTCGCACAACCTTATCCCGAAGTTATCCATATGTGCCTAAAAGCTATAAATAAGATACTATCCCAACGAGTAAAATATGAAATCTGTTGCGCTGTTAATCCAGTGACCGTAGCTCAGTTGATACAGGGCTGGCTTAGTAATCGGAAGGTTCTGGGACGGTCGTCTCTCCTGACTGAGATAATACAAGATAATTGTGCTCACGAAACCAATAAACGTATGTATATAATAATCTGCAGATATAGAAAAAATAGACACACACACATACTCACGTGGGAGAGGGAATGAGTAAGGGAGAAACACACACAAAAAAAGAGGAAGAGACGAAGTCATGAAGAGAAAGATAACGATCCAGAAAGATCAATGGGAACATTGAACTAGATTGATTTATTATTATCCTAAAGACCAAATGCAAACACACTGTTTACTTTCTTATTCTAGCTAGTGATGCTCCTCTCTTTAACTTGAGAAGATTCTCTGATTAAGTTCTGTAAATAGTTCACGCTTTCATTTTAGGCGAAAACGTAGCGCTATCCTTAGGTTGATTCCCTTAGGTGGAAACCGAACCCGAGCTGCTTGAATATAAAGTCAAGACGGAACCACTGAACCACACATTACCCTCTCAAAAAACTGCGGAATACATGTCACAATTGTTCTATGTTAAAGGAATACAAGAAAAGTGAGCACCTCAGGTCAATGACGGGTTCGTATTTGTGACCAACCAATATTCGTTAATCGTCTTTTCCTTCTTTTTCTGCAACGACAGTAACTTTCTCACCGCAACAATTCGCCGTGGTGCTTCCAAATTCATTAGTATTCGACGTTTAGGAATAGAAGTTACTTTGTTCACTTTTGCCTTGTAAAAATATCGCTGGCAAGAACAGGTTTTGAACCTCTGTTGGCCAGACTGAATAATTAGAAGACTGACATTGTTCCACTGGACTACCCTAGTAAGCTTAGCCAAAGTCCAGAAATATCGTTCTATATTTTCATTTACGAGAGAACTAATTTCCTCCCCACTCACACGCACACTCTCTATCCCTCTATATGTGTTTCCTGTCTGTTGCTTGTGAGTGCGGCAAAATGATAATTCCATTCAATCGTGTTTCTGAGACAAGATGTATTGATCCTCATGTGTTGATATTAGTTTTCAGGGAAGTCCTTAATTTGAGGATTGTGACCGGAGAAGATAATAAAGTCCCAACGTTTATCAAAGTGCGATATAGTTTCACTTAATATGGACATTTCAAGTAAATTTTATATTTGTGTCACTCTTGAGCGTTCATAATCAATGATGAAGTAATTAATAATAGCTCAGTTATAAGAACTTAAATCGAAGTTCTTGCATCTTAAGATATGTCATAGCAAGTAAGTTATAACGGCTCAACACCCGGAAATTAAAATTAAATTGGTGCTATGTAGCTTTTCAAAAAGGAAGTAGCTTTCAATAAAAGTAAACTTTTGAGATATATTTATGCCTGAATATTTTTGTCTTTGGTTGACACTCAAACCATCCACAAATAAAGAAGTGGTTCTTTAGATCTCGGTAAGACCTGTCCCGAATTGTGACTGAGAAAATATGATTACCAAACCTATAATGGCATCTGGTCTTTTTCTCTGAATTTGTGTATGCCGATGTATTTTATAAGACAGACCTGTGATGGCCGTTGACCGTAGATACCAGAACACTTACACTGTATTATATTATCTACTTTTGGAGAAAGATATAAGCTCTGGATATAATGGAAAGTGTGGTTCAGCATTCGATTGGTGAAAATGAGAATTTGAAGTTATTTATGACCTTTTTGCAAGTTTGGCTGAAGCCGGATAGGGTAGGGTAGGGGATATTAGAAGCAAGTAGGACAGGGCCTAATTTGAACGTACCATTCCGGAAATTGATATGTTTGTTGAGGAAAAGCCATGGAAAATTCTGTCACGTTGGACGGCCTCTAGGATTGTTCCCAGAACCTTCCAATGGATAAGCCAATCTAATTGTGCTACAGCCTCTCGGTAGATGGGTGAAAATTATTTGTAACATAGAAAATATGATTAATTCTTTTAAAATTGTTGTATTCTGTAAAACCTTAATTGTTTTGTTTGAGAACTAAATCAATAAACTCTATAAATATTTAAGTTGGTCAATGTAATTTTAACGAACATCGTGTTGAAAAATCAGAGATTAACTAATGTACTCTGCAAAATGGATTGTAGAGCAATGAATGGATGGATTCAAGCTAATGTGGATTTACATAAAATTAAAAGCGACGCGAAATACTTTCAAAAAGACGCGCTGATAGTCACGAACTATACGATGGGGGAGGGGGGAGGAGATCGGTACATGCCTGTTATGATTATTTTTACAACTTTTCTATCCTTAAAATATCTAAATATTTTTTGGCATCTAAGGGTTTTTAAACAATTTATGTGTCTGAGTGATGACATCCCTCGGTAATAACACTTCTAGAAAAGGAATGAAGAAGATAGTTACAAAGGCCTGTATTGGAAATAGCATCCCACCTAATACTGGAGAAATCTGTTGGAACGGTTGGCGTGTGTGTATCTATCTAACCTGATATTTATTGCCTAGGTGGTAGAGAGGACTAGTGCGGCAGTCTGTCGGCCCAAATATCGTGGGTTCAAATTCCACCTCGGACATGGATATTTGTAAGTGTGTTTTAACCTAGGCTATAAGTGAGATAAACGCATAAATAAAGGCACAATCGAATAACTAAATGTACTATAAATAGAATATAAATAACTGAGAATTTCTTGGAAATAGTAAGCTTAGGCTCTCCTCTCCCAACCCGTCTGTGCAGCGTGGGAGCAATAGATCAATATCCTCCCTCGGGGGAGTGGCCTCATCCAGTAGTGGATTGGGTATGGCTGTGATTTGTTATTATTATAGATATATATCGTTCCTATCGTAAGTTATCGTTCTTTTCCTGACGGTGCAAAAATGCATTTACTGGATAAGCTATTTTAGGATTTATAAGGAAAGGCGTTAATAATACTCTATTGATTATATTCATCATATTAATACTCTATTGATCATCAGCCAATAATAATAATAACAATAATAATACTCTACATATGTTTATAAAAAGGAAGTCCTGATTGACTGACATACCAATGCCCAGGGCAAACGGTTTAAGCTAGAAACTTGAAATTTATATGGTACACAGGTGCTATGGCGTAAGGTACTACTTGTCCAGAATAGAAATGCATGTTTTCCGCGGGTTTGTATCCTGTTTCTTGTTTTATTTGCCTCGTCTTTGGATCGAAACAAAGTGTTATATATAGGCAACAGTCTTTAACAAAATAATTCAACCCTTACTCCCTTGTTGTTGCAATATATGCAGAACGCAATAAATCACGATTAGAAAGAGCACATACTTGTTTTACAAGACAGGAGTATAGTATATCATAGATCGTTTCCGTAAAACACTGTTTTTCTCATCACAAGAATCAGCAAGTCTCTATAGGTTGGTAGTTATCGTGCTCACCTTCCACGCATGGGTTTGCAAGTTCAAACCCTGATGGGTACGACTTTATTTTCTTTAAAAAAAGAAAGATAATTGAGTTCATGAGTTCCACCCCTGGAGAACACAACATTTTATTTTCTAAGTTTTAATTCAAATTACTGTATTTTTCAAATACAATATAGTTTAACGAACTAGAATAAAATACCTTGAAGTGGAATAAAAACTGTTTACAGTAATAAGATATATGTAATCAGAGAGTGTGCTTTGCAATCTTGAAAAGGACAGCTGATTACTTCATGGGATCCATACGTCTTTCCCTAATTGAAACGGATTGGAAATGTTAAAGTATATATTTGGTACATCCTATTAATTCTTGATTACTTTCTAATGGTATCATTATAGAAAAGAGTTGACGCAGGATTAAATAAAGAAGAAGCTGTTAAACTTTGTGTTTTAAATGTTAGTTTATATTCCATTATTCAGTTTCCTACACTATGTTTGTTTCCAACTGTTGTAAGCAATGCTGTTATTGGATTCATAAGATCAAGTTTCGGACCAGCACTACCCTTCGAAACCCGGTCTAACTCGGTGACCGGATTTGAGCCCGGGAACCTGGTGTGCAAATCACAGTTTTAAATTATTTCTTTGTGTTTGAACAGTGTTTCTTTCCTCTGTGACTGGGACGGAGATAATACAGCCAGAACACGACAAATGCGACACCGAAAAATCCCAGATCATTAAGTTCCCGAACCGGATCATTCAGATCAAATGTTTGGACTGCGTCAGTCTTGGTGACCCGGTTTCAACTCTGGTTGGGAATATTATTTTCAATTGAGTATTTGGTAGCAACGTAATACAGTAGCTGGTGAGTCATGAGTTTAATCCTCCTCGAAATTTCTTTTTTTCATCTTCAATAGGGAGAAGATTAAATCTTCAAAAACACAGGGTCAAAGCGTCCATTGTATTTGGAAAAGCAATACAATCGAGACATTGAAAGAACTTTGGAGACCAGATTCCATCTTTCACATCAAGCAATTTGGTTAAAAAGCTTTATTGAAGACAAACACACATGCATTTTGTGATCAACAAAAGATAGGCTTCTGGCGGAATCTGCAAGTCACTACCTACAAATCGAAAGGATTATGCTGGCAGTTCTCGAAGTGGGGAGCACGAGGGAAAACACCGTTCTCTTACCTTCTTCATTTTGGATTTGGCATACCCCTACCTTTTTCTTACTGGGACTCATAACCTACACTTTCCATAGGCAATCGCCGCCACTAGGCGTACCCTTACCTTTTCTAACAGACTTCTGCAACCATTCCCTTACCTATTTTGACCCACTTCGAGCATAGTATGTTGGCTTAGTTACCTTAACTTTGGACTACTCAACTTGAGGTCGTACGTTCGATTCCTATATTACAATTTTGAGAATTCCTGATTAGGGTATAAAATAATATGTTGTGTCTAGAGTAACGACGGTTTTCCATCGTTCCTTTAAGTTTTTAACATCGAGGGTTAATTTACTAGAGCAACGACGGAATATATTCCACTCTCGCGTAGCTTGAACTACAAGTAACGGCTAAAAGTGCCCAGCCCGGCAGCTGCAGTTTGGTCTTGTGGACAAGGCATCAGGATGATGATCCCAGTCCCGGGTTCAAGCCCTGGCGTTAACATTTTGCATATTTTTTTTAAAGAAAATTAAAGTTTTTTTTCGTCTTTTATGTAAATACACAAAAGGAAATTTAATACAAGTTGTGATTTACAATTTCAAAAGAAGCCACTAAAAACTAGGATGTATATAAACCCACCAGGGCAGGGGGGAGGGTGAGTCAGAAGGGAGCTGGGCGGCGTTAGCCCCGGAGGTCGCAGCACCCTGTTAGCGGTGGGCACACGCAAAAGTACTGATAACTCAAAAATTCTGTTTACGAAAAGTTTTGTGCCGTTCCGTCCCGTCGTTGCTCTTGGAAATTAACCTCCGAGGTTAATAGCTTAAAATAGCGACGGAAAACCATCATTGCTCTAGGCGCATCCAAAATAATACACTATTAATTAAACATCAATCTATAGGTTATTAATATTGTAAATATATTTTGAGTCATATGAATGGAAGAGTTTTACTTCCTCTGTAAAGTTGCGAATATAATTACTGTATGCAAAATAATAAGGCATTTGTTAAAACGTTATATCTTTACTTTTTTAAAAAATCTTAGAAGAATAGACACAAAAGAGAGATTTTAAGAAGTTGATTTTTGAAGATTTGTATGCAAACCTTCACGTTACTTAGAAACAAATCTGTTCGCCAAGGATTGAACTCACGAACTCAATTATCTTTCTTCTTTTAAAGAAAGGAAAGTTTTACCCATCAGTTTTTGAACTTGCAAACCCATGCGTGGAAGGTGAGCCCGATAACCACCAAACTATAGAGGCTAACTGATTCTTGCGATGAGAAATACAGTGTTTTAGAGAAACGATCTATGGTATACTATAGTTCTGTCTTGTAACAAAACAAGTATTTTCTGTTTCTAATAGTGATTTATTGCGTTCTGCACATATTGCAACAACCAGGGGCTAAAGGTTGAATAATTTTGTTAAAGACTGTTGCCTACATATAACACTTTGTTTCGATTCAAAGACGAGGCAAATTAAACAAGGAACAGGATAAAACCCAGCGGAAAACATGCATTTCCATTCTGGACAAGTAGTACCTTACGTCATAACACCTGTGTACCGTATAAATTTCAAGCTTTTAGCTTAAACAGTTTGTCCCGGGCATTGGTATGCAGTCAATCAGGATTTCCCTCTTTATATAAATATGAAGAAAATTAATATTATTATTGTTAATCCTGATGATCAATAGAGTATTAATATGATGAATATAATCAATAGGGTATTATTTGCGTCTTTCGTTATAAATCCTAAAATCGCTTATCCAGTAAATAATGCAGTATTTTTGCACCGTCAGGAAAAGAACGATAACATACGATAAGAACGATATATATCTATAATAATAACAAATCACAGCCATATTCAATCCCCTACTGGATAAGGCCTCTCCCCGGAGGGAGGATATGATTTACTGCTCCCACGCTGCACAGACGGGCTGGGAGAGGAGTGCCTAAGTTCTCACAGTGATCGGCAATATCTTTTGTTCATAGCAGCTCCCTAGTTGCATCACAATGCTGGGTGCGCATCGTTTCAGCTGAAAAACCCTTGGAAAATATCTTTTGCAGCGCCGGGTATTGAACCCGGGACTCCTCAATCCGTAGTCAGACACGCTAACGACTTTTTTAAATCTCGTTTATTTATATTCCTGTTACATTACATTTAGTTTTTCGATTGTGCCTTTATTTATGCGTTTATCTCACTTTAGGTTAAAAACACTCACAAACATCCATGTCCGAGGTGCAATTCGAACCCACTATCCTTGGGCCGACAGAGTACCGCATTAGACATCTCGAAGATATAGGCCATAATTATAAGTATACGACCACTTAGGCCACAATTATATATATATATATATATATATATATATACACGGATTTTCAAGTTTCAGCAGGGGTGTTATTTCTTATACATGCCCTTGTAACTATCTTCCTCATTCCTTTGCTAGAAGCGTGATTGCCAAGGGTTGTCATCACTCAGACATATAACTTGTTTAAAAACCCTTAGATGCTACTAAATATTTAGATTTTTTAAGGATATAAAATTTGTAAAAATAATCATAACACGCATATACCGTGACTCACACAGTTCGTGACTATCAACGCGTCTTTTTGAAAGTGTTTCGCGTCGGTTATAATTTTATGTAAATCCACATTAGCTTGAATCCATCCATTCATTCCTCTACAATCCATTTTGTAGAGTACATTAGTTAATCTCTGATTTTTCAACACGATGTTTGTTAAAAATCATTGATCAACTTAAATATTTATAGAGTTTATTGATTCAGTTCTGCAACAAAATAATTAAGGTTCTACAGAATACGACAATTTTAAAAGAATTAATCATATTTTCTATGTTACAAATAATTTTCACCTATCTACCGAGAGGCTGTAGCACAATTAGATTTGCTTATCCATTGGAAGGTTCTGGGAACAATCCTAGAGGCTGTTAAACGTGACAGTATTTTCCATGGCTTTTCCTCAACAAACATATCAATTTCCGGAATGGTACGTTCAAATATACGCCCTGTCCTACTTGCTTCTAATATCCTCTACCCTACATTATCCAGCTTCAGCCAAACTTGCAAAAAGGTCATAAATAACTTCAAATTCTCATTTTCACCAATCGAATGCTGAACCACACTTTCCATTATATCCAGAGCCAATATCTTTCTCCAAAAGTAGATAATGTAATACAGTGTAAGTGTTCTGGTATCTACGGTCAACGGCCATCACAGGTCTGTCTTATAAAATACATCGGCATACACAAATTCAGAGAAAAAGACCAGATGCCATTATAGGTTTGGTAATCATATTTTCTCAGTCACAATTCGGGACAGGTCTTACCGAGATCTAAAGAACCACTTCTTTATTTGTGGATGGTTTGAGTGTCAACCAAAGACAAAAATATTCAGGCATAAATATATCTCAAAAGTTTACTTTTATTGAAAGCTACTTCCTTTTTGAAAAGCTACATAGCACCAATTTAATTTTAATTTCCGGGTGTTGAGCCGTTATAACTTACTTGCTATGACATATCTTAAGATGCAAGAACTTCGATTTAAGTTCTTATAACTGAGCTATTATTAATTACTTCATCATTGATTATGAACGCTCAAGAGTGACACAAATATAAAATTTACTTGAAATGTCCATATTAAGTGAAACTATATCGCACTTTGATAAACGTTGGGACTTTATTATCTTCTCCGGGGTCACAATCCTCAAATTAAGGACTTCCCTGAAAACTAATATCAACACATGAGTATCAATACATCTTGTCTCAGAAACACGATTGAATGGAATTATCATTTTGCCGCACTCACAAGCAACAGACAGGAAACACACATAGAGGGATAGAGTACTGTCGATGCAGAAAAAGAAGTAGAAGACGATTAAAGGATATTGGTTGGTCACAAATACGAACCCGTCATTGACCTGAGGCGTTCACTTTTCTTGTATTCCTTTAACACAGAACAACTGTGACATGTATCCCGCAGGTTTTTGAGAGGGTAATGTGTGGTTCAGTGGTTCCGCCTTGACTTTCTATTCAAGCAGCTCGGGTTCGATTTCCACCTAAGGGAATCAACCTAAGGAAAGCGCTACGTTTTCGCCTAAAATGAAAGCGTGAACTATTTACAGAACTTAATTAGAGAATCTTCTCAAGTTAAAGAGAGGAGCATCACTAGCTAGAATAAGAAAGTAAACAGTGTGTTTGCATTTGGTCTTTAGGATAATAATAAATCAATCTACTTCAATGTTTTCATTGATATTTCTCTATCGTTATCTTTCTCTTCATGACTTCTTCTCGCCCACTTTTTTTGTGTTTCTCTCTTATTCATTCCCTCTCCCACAAACATTATGTCTCTACCTGGGTATGTGTGTGTGTCTATTTTTTCTATATCTGCGGATTATTATAAACATTAGTTTCGTGAGGAAAATTACCTTGTATTATCTCAGTCAGGAGAGACGATCGTCTCAGAACATTCCAATTGCTAAGCCAACCCTGTATCAAATGAGCTACAGACACTTGATCGATCCCGGTCGTCTTGACCCGGCATTAAGAATCAATATTCCGATTATCAGAGCGACAGGTTTACATATTATACTCGTTGGGTTAGCATCTTATTTATAGCTTTTAGGCACATATGGATAACTTCGGGCTAATGTTGTGCTAAATGCGGTAGGGAGTCGGCCAGGTCTTAAATTGTACGTTGCTAGTGTGGCTGCGGAAAACAATGAGAATATCTCAGTCAGACCAGTCAGCCGCTGGTAACGAACCGAGGACGCCCCGAATACGAAACCCACGCTTTACCAAGTCAGGTACGGCCGCGGTTGAGACAAAACATACTTGTATTGATGTTTATCACAGACACACACACAAATAGTTGTCCAGAAAGAGAAAAATCTTAATTTATCTTAGATATTCTTCATATGATGGTCAAAGTTCCATTCTCTTACATATATATATATATATATATAGCGAGAGGTAGGGAGAAAGAGAAAGAGAGAGAGAGAGAGAAATTACATTTACTAGAACTTCGCAAGCAACATATTCGTGTATCTTGCTACTAACATCTTTGTAAATGATAAACGTAAATAACATCTTATCAGAGATTATAAAACATAAATATTGTGCCAACATTTTAAGAACTGTTAGAAACAGATGTTTTCTCTTGTCTTTCGTGTATAACATTAGTGTTCTATGGAATACTCGATTCATTAAGAAAGAAATAATTACGTAGCAGCCATAGGTTTCAAATTCATTTTTGTTTCTCCATGTTCGGTAAGGATCTTTTCTACTGGACAATTGAAATTACACTTTTCAGTAAACTTCAACTAGTGGCCCACCTAACATACAAATAGTGTTAGGCTTCCTTTCGGTGTTTGAAATGCTACTTGCTTAAGCTTTTTCACATACATACTACATACTACAAGAATAATAAATATATTTCCAGAACCCAGGACATGTGATAATGATTTCTGTTAAAGAAAAGAAAATTTCTAACCCTTGCTCGTTCACGCACATACTCTTAGAATCACACACCGGCGACTCTACGTTAGTTGGGTGGCGTATTTTGTAGGCTTAGAGAAAAATCGTGTATAACAAAGTCATGTTAACATTATATTGGCCATTATAGTACATAAATATAAGCATATTACTTTCTGGTTTGCACTGTTTCCATTTTTAAATTGTTTCTTTCTGTATGGGTTCTCTACAACAACGATATCCGCTTAGATCCACGACTTCGCAATATATGTCTGATGTCTCTCTTCTCAAAGACAACCAAATTTCTGTTCTGTGATTTGAGGATGCAAGCGCCCTAAGTGATTCTTTTTCTTCCTTTCATTTATTCTCTTACTTTTCTATAAAAGCTTATCTGTCTTCTTTTCTTGCTTTTTTTTGGTCATATGAAACATATGATGTAGGTTATTTTGGAATCGCTATTAACTTTCTTATTGAAACAAGAGAAGGTATGTTTCCTATTCTCATCATGCTCAGTTATTTATCCAACCTGACAGCTATTTAATCCTCTTGACAGCTTATTCAATGGATTTACATTTTATACTTTACATATGTCATCTTCATTCTTTATTAGTCTTTTTTCACCAGTGGTGGGGGTCAAGGAAATCCGGGTTTTCGCTTTAAATCTAATACAATACTAGGGGTTAAATCTTTTGTAACCTCAAGGTAGTACGTTTTTACATAGGTAGGGCCTAATCTCTATTCGGCCATAGACCCCATGCTTTCAAGAATAATAATTTTATTATTTTCTTAGAAAGAAACAAAATAGAGGAGACTAAAGAGGACCATGATTAAAAAGGACTTTAAAACAAAGTGAAGAAAATTTGCTTATAAAATCAATCAATTGATCGATTGTTTAAGTAAAAATGCTAATGCATTAAACAATTAACTATTCAGAAGTAAATAATTATTATATTTAACACTTGATGAAGACATATCTAAAGGTGTTATATAATCTTATTGAAGAATTCCTAATGTGCAAAACAACAATGTCAATAACAAATACATTTAGTAAAGAAATGTAACTCCTGAATTTCAAAGTAGTTAATCACTTTCATTTACTAATATAATGAATTCTAGTTGGTTGATTGTTTTGACTCTCTGAAGAGAATGTGTAACGTTCTGCATATACATTTGGCGCGACCAGCTTTGGAGACTTTGATATAGTAAGAAGAACCCATTACGTACAGCTGTGATGTACAGCTATATTGTGAAATATATATATTCATAAACTTATGACGAACATTAAGAGAATGTCAAGTAATAAAGGTAATGATGACGTAATGCAGAAATACACAGTGAGTGTTAAACACTACAGTTTCTAAATGATTACATACAGGGAGCAAATGTTAAAAGCAATCACTTTGAACTGCAAAATCGTCATAAAACAACAAGAAAGAAAACAATTGTTTTCCAGAAGATATTTTGCTACAGTTACGAGGCATTATTGACAATCGTAGCTCAGAATTAAAAGAAGAAATTGCAGGTATTTATTGAATAAAGGCAACTGGATGAACATGGGCATGAACATGTTTATAAAGAAACCATAAATGTATTTTGGATTACTAGGAATAAGCCTCAAATAACTTACATAAATTTGCCTTATAAAAATTCATAGTTTTAAGCTGATATAATGGCTTTAATCTAACTCATCATGATCAGAAAGATTCTTGTGGTATGTCAAATATTAGATGCTCTGATTCTGACAGTATAGTACCAAGTTCTAATTGATAAATGAAATGAATTGGTGATAAAAGTATAAGAATACGATGGTGCCATGAAAACAGATACATTAGTAAACTAATTGTAATGTCAAAAGCACTGATGAAATCGAATCTCGAAATGTCCGAACAAGATCATGTGATAATAATAATTAGTATGTTGCCGTTTATAACACGGGAAATTTTCTTCAATTAATGTAGCAACATCGATGGAACTGGCGTTTCTTCTAAGAAACTTAAGGCTCATCACAAGAAAATGCTGAAGGTAAAAAGTGAGGATGGTCAACTTACAAGTTAAATAAATACAAACAATATTAATATGACACCGTCAATAAACAAGAGGAGAGAACATATGGGGACAAACTAGAACATCAAGAAATACCCATAGCTGATAGAATGATGTTAAAAGTTCATAAATATTTATTTTTGGATGCGCCGCTCAAAAGATCGAATTCAGTAACCGTTATTGCAGGTAGTTGATTTTAAACAATAGAAGAAGAGTGCAAGGTAAAAGGCGATTAAATTGAAGCGTTTGAACTTCTTTGTTTTGTTTTACATTTGAGTGAGGCAGAAAATACATTTAATGCACGTAATAGATTGTTTTTGTATGTACTCTTTTAGCCTATATGTACTCTGCACTAAAATCGCAGCCTATCCCAGTTACTTGAAATGTCTGTAACACACTAGAAGCACTCAATGTCTTTGTTTTTCCTGACTCGTTATTATTTAAAATTTCGAAAAGAACATTTTATACATTTATCGTATTACATATTTATCATATTTTACATATAAAATCATATATATTCGATATGAGAAGATTCGTGTTCGAGACACCGGTAGACGCTTTCTGGATTCTTTCTTACTCTAGCCACAGCAGTTTTGGATTCTAAAACAATTCTCTTGAACTAATGGCTGAATAACGTCACTGTCCAAGTACATTATTTTCTGTTCGTTTTCCTTCGCCTTAAGTATACGTTGTTTGCATGCAACAGTTATCTAACACGGAGACTACACGAAGTGCTAGAGCCCGATTTGGGTGAAACTTGTTACACACATAGTGGGCAGCAGTGTATTAACATAAAAGTATATTCCAGCTGCATTAAAGATGTCTGCTACGAATTATGTTAAAGAGAAGAAATTAGACAATGCAGAATGTCATGCACTGGCAAAGCGGACAATGTGCCTAGGCGTCAGCTGATGTATATTCTAGACGGTCAAATATAACATGAACATGTCACCAATGAATCTTTTTTCATATGTTAGTGTGTATTAGAGACCAACTAGAAGACGCTTGTGTGCGCGTAGCAGAGCAACAGTTCAATAACATAAACTGGTAAGCGCGATTATGCAAATTCTACTTGAATATATCTGCAATAATATTGTGGATGGATTCCGTACGAAGTAGATAAGCCACTGGAACGTGTGGAGCAAATTTTGTTGGAATGTGACCTCCAAAACAGTGATGCTGCTGACGACGAACGCAGCGAAAGTGGTTACCCAACGCCAGCAAAACAACCAAAGGATCAGAAAAGAATTTCATTGGACGACAAATGTTAAATTATGGCATGACGTAAAGATAGGTGCACACACGTCATTGTCCACAGTCCAAAGACGGTATCTGTATATTGATAGTGAAAAGTGCTTTTACATGTGGGATCAAGAGATTCGAGCAGTGGTAATTGAGTGCAGAAATTGCGAAATGTTTTACAGAATATCAAATGCGCAAGAGCTTTGATGTGATAAAAAATTATATAATCCTGCGGGTCAAAACCACTGCCTGCAAGAACAGCGTCGGATAGCTAGTTTTACAAGTTTGTACAAGCTAATTAACGTCATGGTGAGGAAGAAGTATACTACAAATCAAGAGGGCTAATCGTCACGTGTGGAACGTTTTCGCAGCGCCTTCCTCCCCAAGAGGCCCATTCTACAAATTGAGGATTCGCGCATAATTAATTTTATCTAGTACGAAATTCACCCGTCTTTCATGTGCACAACGAAAGGTAAATAGAAGACTATTTCACTTAAAAGATGCCATTGACGCCACTAAGCATTAGTATAACTGTGTGTCAATTGTTACGCGAAATGGAAAATTATTCCCAATACTCTACATATATTTTCAAGAGATTACTGGAACAGCTTTCCGTTCAAGAGTTCAAAACACCGTGCATAAAGCACCAATATGTCGACTGTTCGAGATCAGCCAAGATGACAGTCATAAATGAAGAGAAAGTTATTGACAAATATATTGGGAAGATTCGTAACATCTAATCTGAAACATATCTCGTTATCGTGAGATTCGTGGAACACATGGAATAACCACATAGTGAAGTCAAAAGTGCGGTCGTACGACACCATTCACAATCTAACAATGAAGAAAAGAACCACAGGACACATATCGCCAACTGAGTTGAACGGGTTTAATTTGTGAAAGTCATTGACAGATCGTGCATTGCAATAGCACATCGATTACCACTGCTCGAATCTCTTGTTCCCATGTACAAGTACTTTTCACTTTCAATACACAGATACCATTTTTGTACTATGGACAATGACATGTGTGTATCTTTCTTTACGTCATGTCATAATTTAACATCGTTCAATTTGTCATCCAATGAAATTCTTTTCTGTTCATTTGGCTATTTTGCTGGCGTTGGGTAACAGTCACCGTTGCGTTCGTGGTCGACAGCATCATTGTCTTCGAGGTCACCTTCCATATATAGGACAACAAAATCTGCTTCACACGTTCCAGGGACGTATCTACTTCGAATCAAATCCATCCACAATATTATTGCAGATATATTCAAGTAGGATTTGCATAACCGAGCTTGCCAGTTTCTTTCCTTGAACTGCTGCTCTGCCACGCGCATTCATTTATACACCAACGTCATCTAGAAAGTCTCTAATACATACTAACATATGACAAAGATTAATTGGTCACATGTTCATGTTATAATTGACCGTTTGGAATATACAGCAGGTGGCACATAGGCACATTGTCCGTTTTACCTGTGCATCACATTCTGCATTGTCTCATTTCTTCTCGGTAACACAATTCGTAGCAGACGCCTTTAATGCAGCTGGAATGCTGGAGTGTATTAATATGTTACTATACTGCTTCCCCATTACGTGTGTACCAAGTTTCATCCAAATCGGGCTTTGGCTGTTAGTGCAGTCTCCATGTAAGACGTCTTACGTATTTTTTCTTATTTTTTCAATCGACATACGAAAGTGTAATTTGTCGCTACTAATATTCTAAGGAAACACTATTGCGTATTAATTGAGATGCGGACTTTCTCTAATACAAAGTTAGAGAAAACCATTTTATCAGTTTCTTTCTGCCGTCTGCAAAATATATCTGGTGTAGTAAAAAGTAATCCTTTATTTTGCCAATAGATTACTTCAGTGATCTGTATCTCGCGTTGTATAAGTCCGATCGGATTCAACGAGATGGCGTTCAAACGATGAGATTGCGTACTACAAACACTGTTCAGATAGTTGTGATGAGTTGACTCAGTGTTGTGTGAGAACGCGTCAAAATGGACACTAGCAAAGAGAAAATACGCTATATTTTACAGTTTTTCTTCGATAAAGGCGAAAACGGAAGCCAGGCGGCTGCAAATGTGAATAGTGTTTATAGTCCTGATACTGTAAGAGCCAATCACGCGCAATTTTGGTTTCGTCGATTCCGTGCCGCTAATTTTGACGTCAAAGATGTACCACGCACTGGAATGCCACGTGTCGAACATGTCGATAAAATCATGGATATTGTCGCGTCCGACCGTCGTGTAAGCACTGTTTCGATTGCCCAAGAGCTAAACATTGCACAAAAAACCGTGTGAACCATTTGCATAAGGCTGGATACAAAAAGAAGCTTGATGTATGGGTGCCACACGAGTTAACGCAAAAAACCTCATGGACCGAATTTCCATCTGCGAATCGCTGCTGAATCGCAACAAAAGCGACCCATTTCTGAAGCGGTTGGTGACTGGTGATGAAAAGTGGATCACTTACGACAACGTTACGCGAAAACGGTCGTGGTCGAAGCGCGGTGCGCCGACGCAAACGGTGCCCAAGCCAGGATTGACGGCCAGGAAGGTTTTGCTGTGTGTTTGGTGGGATTGGCAGGGAATTATCTACTATGAGCTGCTCCCCTACGGCCAAACCCTTAACTCGGAACTATACTGTCAACAATTGGACCGTCTGAAGGCAGCAATCGCCCAGAAGCGCCCAGCTTTGGTCAATAGGAGAGGCATTGTGTTCCACCAGGACAACGCCAGGCCACACACATCGATAGTGACTCGCCAGAAGCTCCGGGAGCTTGGTTGGGAGGTTCTTATGCATCCACCTTATAGTCCGGACCTGGCACCGAGTGATTACCATCTGTTCCTGTCCATGGCGAACACGTTTGCTGGTGCAAAATTCGCGTCAAGAGAGGCTTGTGAAAATCGACTGTCTCAATTTTTTGCCAATAGGGACAAGGGCTTCTATGAAAGAGGCATCATGATCTTACCTTCCAAATGGCAACACGTTATCGAACAAAACGGCGCATATGTGACCTAAATCGGGTAATTCTAACTATGGTAAGTCAAGCCTTCAATGTCATGCAAAAATAATGGATTACTTTTTACTACACCAGATATATTCTAGCAGCAAAACCAACTTTCTTGAAAATGCAGCTTTATTTGCGTCTGGCATTGAATACATGATGTATAATGCCTCGTTTACAAAACGAGTAAAGTATCGTGATATAGTGTAGTGTTCAAATACATTGAAAAATTAAGAGCCTTGAAGTGTAAAATTGCAATCAAGTGTGTTTCTTGATTCAGGCTTGGGAAGAGTGCATCTACTTTGTTTGAAGCTGTGTGTTTGTGTGTAACTTAGTAATTACTTCCAGTACGTTCTAATGGTCTTTCACACACTGGTTCATAAAAGTTACTACCATACCATTTTCAGGTAGTTTTTCACTTAATATAAAATAATGTTAATCTGAAGACGCTAATGGAAATATAACATATTAAATGTATTCGCCACAATTATTATATACAGTGTGTCCCTAAAATACATGACTAAAATTTAAGAGGAGATTGCTGACAACAAAACATGTAAAAAAATTACTATGAATATGAGTGGAATTCCGCTTTGTTTTGGAGATGCAGCCTTTCCAATTTGGAGCCCAAAGCTTGCATCTAACAATGGGAAGAAAATGCAAAATTCTCAGTAAATCAGAAACGACGCATTGAATGGAAAGTTTCTTTGCAGATTTTTTTTTCTAACAACATGATGGTTATCAGGAGTTAAACACGATATCATCGGGTAATCAGCGTTGCCAACTGGGTATACGGTTATTTTTTCAAATAACACTACGAAGTGTTATTCGGTACTTGGCATAACATAGTGATGAAAACAATATTCCTAAAGCTTACACCGCAGTGTTGCAAACTGTTGATGAAATATTCTAGTAAATTACGTAGTTTGTATAAGATGGCGAGAGCCTTTTTTCTTATCCACAGTTAGCAACACTACGGAGTGTGCCAACATGGTAACATGCGGTCTAAGGCGTTAGTCGCACGACTAGAAGGTCCCAAATTGGAGTCCCGGCAGGAGCATGGGTGTCTTTTAACTAGGGGTATAAACTACCGTGACGGGCCGAAGTCAGCAGTTACTAGACTGGCCCATATAAAATAAAGTTTACTAAAGTTTTTTTTCTACGGTGTGTGCTTTACGTATATTATTTATCATCCATAGGAGATGACAGATACCCAATACGTTTTGTCGTTTGAAAAATTTAAACGTTATGCCGAGTTGCCAACACTGGCAATACAGTAACATAGTGTGATATTCACTTTGTTCTTAAAAACAAATTTCCGCAAACCACAACTTTATTAAATGCGGGTTTTTTTTTTCTGATTTATTAAGAATCATTCACTTTCTTCCTATCGTTAGGCGTCGACACTGGGCTCCAATTTGGAAACGCTGTATCTCGAAAACGAAACGGAATATCACCCATGTTCATAGAAACATTTTACTTGTTTTGATGTCACCTTTTAAATTTCGGTCATGTATTTCGGAGACACACTGTATTACAAAGCACAACGAAAGCATTATAAAAACACTCATTCGTTTTCCATTTGAGCTATGATGTATCTAAGTAAAGTGAATAATTTTAAGATATTTACGAAAACATTCATGCTATTTTAATTTTCAGACCATAATTGAGACGGAGTACAATGTACCTATGCAAAAGACCTTCGTACAATCCGTTTCTCTAAGAATGAAACATTACATATACAACGTAATTGATGAAGTTGCTAATAAGGACGTTAAATACCTTCCTGTTGGATCAAGGAAATGTAAGTTTCCAGAAGAAACTAATGGATTGTGGGCCTATAAATTCTACAGCCAAACTGCGTGCTTAGTTCAGTGCGAAACACAAACTAAAATGCGAGAATGTAATTGTACGGACAAACTTATTGGATACAATATCAAAGGTTAGTAAGAAAAAAGTCGAAATTTTAAATCTGTGTTTAATTTGTTGTACATAGGGATATATCTGAAGAGTAAAAATTACAAAGTAACTCTTCATATGATAAGCACTTCCAATCTGAGCAAAGTCGTAAATATAATATTTATTGTGTATTATTAAAATAAATATCGATACAAATATATTATCAGATGTCATTGATAAAGCGTACTAATATTTTTTCTAGTACAGATTCTTACCTAATTTCGTTGGAAAATATATACCTCTTACTCTGTTCCCAAAAGGCATGTTTTATTATTTTTATTATACTTAAAAACTAACAGAGTCCACATATTACGTAACATGGCAAGGGGGAGGAAGGGGTTCGGCCTTGCGTTCCTAAGTGTGACAAGAGGGGAGGGCGGAGGTATACGCCTTCGTTACATAACGCATGTTTTTTGCTGTGATTTTAATTTTTATTCTCAGGTGTATATGAAATATTTTAAACAAATAATTTTATTCAGTTCTTTTTCTTTTTTTATAAATAAATATTTCTATTGTTTTGGGAAATTGCGAACATATACCCTATAAATGATGAATCGTGCACACTGCAGAAGGGATTCCAAGACGCTACTAGACACCAGCATGACGAATCCTGCATGTGTTACAACACAATAAAACTCCGTTTCGTGGCTATCACCGCATTGCATACGGCA
Source organism: Lepisma saccharinum (assembly GCA_022664845.1). Classification (NCBI taxonomy): domain Eukaryota; kingdom Metazoa; phylum Arthropoda; class Insecta; order Zygentoma; family Lepismatidae; genus Lepisma; species Lepisma saccharinum. The sequence goes on along the minus strand of JAGDQP010001367.1, from coordinate 72,760 downwards.
CAATAAACTTTTCTGGAGTTAGTTGTTATCGATCGTAACCACCGCTTAACATGCTCTCGCCTTCCCACTCGTATCGCTATTTCTGAGAATATGATTCAAAACTTTCTATTCTTGTAAAGAGTTTCGCATGTGAAATAGAAGAAACTCTTTTTCGTCAAATAATATTTTCCGCGACGGAACGATCCACGATATGCACAGAAAATAAGATATTAAAAACAGAATTCGTGGAATACTCATTTCGTACTATATGAATTTAACTTTGCTCTTTGGATTTGAATTTTCCTCGAGAAATCAAGGTTATTCGCATTCTGACACTGATCTAGGACAAGAAGAATTTGAAAAGGGGTAAACTGAAGTCCAAAGTTTAAAGAAGATGCTCGACAAAGATAATAAAGAAGTCGAAAGTTATTTGAAGCCACCACCCTCTTAGGAAAGGTGAATGTGCTTGCTTTTATATTTAGTGCTGTAGGTTTCCCTATAAGG